>OX359249.1:1228623-1432445 GCA_947179485.1 Allacma fusca | reverse complement strand
CAGTAGATGCCCTAATCCGGGTACACATTTTTCATACACGTAACCGAAATGCAATCTCAAACTATGTACCTGTACCAGCATTGTACCCGTACCGGAAAAAACTCGAACATTGTACACATACTTGGGTATATGTGTCGTACCCGTACTCGTACCCGGGTTCTTTATTCAGATTTGTTTATATGCAATAGTACGTTATACGTAATAATGTATGACACCTTAGTTTGTAATTTTGACCAGCTAGAGCAATATTTGATATTATATATTTTCATTCAAGAGTAAAACAAATTAGAAGCGTTGTCGAGTAGAAATAAAATTAACTTGCATACTTGCAGATCCATGAAAAGATTACGCACAAAATTGTTTAAAAATCAAAAATAGAATGAAAGAGGTGAAGATCTTTAAATTAAATTGAATTACAACATAATATCACGTTTTATAAGACATGTAATAAGTATTTGCAAGTAGTAGAACATTTCCGTCATCAGCATAGGAGTAGAGGTAAAATAAATATCGTATTTTCCAATATTCTTAACTTACATGCGTTTTGAGGAGACCTTGAATGTGTTTGGCCATATTGATCTGACATTTCCTGTATCACCCGGTTCACAGTGGATTAAATCCCCGGGAATTGTAAGAGGTCATTTGGGTAACTTAAATGCAGAGCTGCTCACAAGTACAAGTAGTACACGAGTATTTCAAGTCAAGTTCGCGTTCGGGTCGTGGTCAAGTAAATAAATTAAAAACCATGAACGGTTCGAGTCGTGTTCAGGTATTTCATACTTATAATTAAGAATCATTATTTTACTTGAACCATAGTACTTGGTCATGTTCAAGTAAAAATTAAGAAGTACTTGACCACGAACTTGAGTTTTTCGTGTACAAGTTCAAGTAATTTTGTTTGTGCAATTCTTCATGGCTGAGGGAATTTAAATTCACTTAAGATTCACTGTACTACATAAACTTAAAACGGCATTTAATGCATCACTTTAAGTGGCATTTGTTAATTTGTTCCGTGTACGCAATTACACAAGAACGCTCAACATTCATATGGCTCCGTGTAAATTGATTTAAAAATGTTCGCAACCATGTTTATAGTAATAGTATGTGTCAACAAAACCTAAAAGGAGTTGTGTCACCAAAAATGTCAACTGACAATGAGTCACCAGACCCACCCGGTACACGAAATAAGAGTTGATCTTCAGTGTACTACCATACATTCATTGAAAGGGGCCAAAAATACATTATTTCATTATTTTTAGAGGCGGTTTCTCGCAAATTGCTGGGTGAAACCTAGTGTGTTAGAAACCCAAGTTCGCTTTCATTATAAACAAAAATTTTTCTCCACAGAAATCCACCAAAAGTATTTTGTTGTCCTTCAAATCAGGTTTCAAGTACTTGAAAGTTCAAGTTCATGGTCAAGTTCGGGTGATGGTCAAGTCAGAATGAAGTTGGACCCGAAACGCGCGTATAAAATCATGGCCAAGTAATCTGAGAATTACTTCAAAACCTGAACTTGTTTCATTCAAGTATTACTTTAACTGAAAATGTCAAGTTCGGGTAACCTTGAAATACGTACTTGAGAAGTCGGGGTCAAGTCAAGTTCGTGGTCGGATCTTAATAAATACTTGACCCGAGCGCAGCACTACTTAAATGATCGAATAGCATAACCTTCCTACGTCACTAATGCTGTATTCCTTAAATTTTATGCGTTTCGATTACTGTAGCACAAAATGTTTGTGCCAAAGTGGTTCAAATGCAAACGCTTCGGAAAAAATGATCGAGGAGTGTAAAAGGACTAGTGTTTCTGAACGGTACCAAAACATGGACTCGACTCGACTCGTTTTCCCGAACCGAAAAAAATCCCAATTCTGTTCCCAAAACCGGAACCGATATTTTCGAGTCCGGGACATTTTTGGCTTCCCGGAACCGATCCGGAAAATAAAAGCGGTTCCCGAACCGGTTCCGGTTCCTTTACGAACAGACAGAAAATGTATATGATTCATTTTTATGGAAGCCAAAATTTTATAGCCTTTTCAAATGATAGTTGACAAATGCTGGCCAAATGCAAGTTTCGTGTTTTCATCCAAAACGGCAGCTTTAACAAACCATTCCCGAAATCTTTCGATTTTGATTTTTGTACCCGAAACCGGACCGAAATTTGACGGTTCATAAACCGATGACCCGAAACCGGACCGAAATGTAACGGTTCTTTAAAACGTTGGCCCGAAACCGTACCGGTACCGAAACCGAACCGGAACCTCGGGAATTCCCGATACCGAACAGAAACAGTAAAAAGGACGGTCCCAGGAAAATACCCTTAGACTGTTTTTCTTGAAAGGTAAAATCAGTTTTCATATCCAACGACAATGGTTAACACGATAGAAATACGAAAACATCTGTTTTCCCAGTTTTACCTCTTCAAAATAATAGTTGAACGGCATCCAACAAGTCGGAAGATAAAACTATTTTCATGTCGGCTGAAATCTCCAGACATATTTCGGATATCGGAAGAAAACCAATTTTTCATGATGGCTGAAATCTCCCGACATGTCGAATGTCAGAAGAAAAAAATTCATGTCGGCTGAAATCTTCCGACATATTCCCGATTGCGGAAGAAGTAAAAATTGCATGTCGGGTAAAATCTCCCGACATATTCCCGATTGCGGAAGAAAAAATTCATGTCGGCTGAAATTTCCCGACATATTCCCGATTGCGGAAGAAGTAAAAATTTCATGTCGGGTAAAATCTCCCGACATGTCGGA
Organism: Allacma fusca; assembly: GCA_947179485.1. Lineage (NCBI taxonomy): Eukaryota > Metazoa > Arthropoda > Collembola > Symphypleona > Sminthuridae > Allacma > Allacma fusca. Next base: position 1,429,683 of record OX359249.1, on the reverse strand, counting down.
TGTCAGAAGAAAAAATTCATGTCGGCTGAAATCTCCCGACATATTCCCGATTGCGGAAGAAGAAAAAATGTCATGTCGGGTAAAATCTCCCGACATGTCGGATGTCAGAAGAAAAAATTCATGTCGGCTGAAATCTCCCGACATATTCCCGATTGCGGAAGAAGAAAAAATGTCATGTCGGGTTAAATCTCCCGACATATGTCGGAAGAAGAAAAAAATTCATGTCGGGTAAAATCTCCCGACATATGTCGGAAGAAGAAGAAAAATCATGTCGGGTAAAATCTCCCGACATATGTCGGATAAAATCAACATTTTGTCGGATGTCGGCTAGAATTGTAAAAAATAACGTGTCGGGTAGAATCCACTTTCACCCGACACAAGTCGGCTAAAATCACCCGACATGTCGGCTAAAATCCATACAACTCCCGACAATGTCGGTGGATTCTGGCCGACAATGTCGGATGTCGGGTACTATCTCGAAATGTCTCGTCGGCTAGAAACTTTCCCGCGTCGGATGTCGGGGAAAATCGCCCGACATTGTCGGCCAAAATCCCATTTTGCCCGACATTTGTCGGCTAAAATCTCCCGACACATGTCGGATGTCGGTTAAAATTTTACTTCCGTTTTGCATTACTGAATGAGTATGCATGTCAACACAATACTGGTTTGAAAGTCACCCTTGTTTGTTACTTTTGAGCACAGTTCATGCATCAAAGCATCTTAATTGTCTTTAACTTTGTTATATTTATACAACCTAATTGCTACGCATTTTTTCTCATCTGAAGAAATTTTTAGATTGTTGAAGGATTTATTGGAGGTTTATTGTATGGCATTGTATATCTATATACTCCAAGTCGGCTCCAAATTAAGAAAAAAGCTACTTTATAAGGCCTAATTAAATATCAACATGCCCATCAAGAAACAATTGAATACATATTTTGATGGCTCTAGTGGTCAGACCAATTCAGTTCAGAACCGAAATTTTCAATTCAATTCAATTCGGTGAATTGAACTGAACTGCAGGGTGTGAACTGCAATTCAAACGATTCGTTAATGCCTCTTACCAACTAAATAACGAGACTACATGCACACAACTAGTCTAATAATTTCGTCCTACACCATATAATGATCAACTGTTTGTCTCATCAATTTTCATAAACATACTAGTAAAAATATTAGCAGCCGTTGTAAGAATTTCTAAGCAATAATTTGTTCATAAATATTATTTATTGGGGAATAATATTTCAGAATTCATAATGGAACGCAAAATATTGTGTACCCCAAATTATATAATCAATAATTGAAGAACCTGAATCTACGAAGGATTTTAGTTCAGAGGAAGATATGCTTGAAGAGAAAAATTAAACGCATATTGAGCAAGAAAGAAAGATTATTTCACTTGAATGCCAGATTTTTGTTCATATAATTATGACAATATAACTTGTTAACACCGGTGAAATAAAAAATCTCTGAAGGGTCCTGTTTTGGACAATGAGAATGATATCCCAGGTCCACTTTTGAAAATTTTACATAAAAGACTAGTAAAAGCGTTACCGTGACCAAACCAAACGTGAATGTGATCGAACACAAACTCGTTGGAATTCTGATTTTCCCGCGTGAACTGAATGGTTCATGGTTCAATTCAGTTCGTAGAGTAAAACCGAACTGAATTGAACTGAAATTTGTCTAACTGAATTGAACCACTCTCGTTCAATTCAATTCAGTGTGTAAACTGAATTGAACTGATTTTTTTGAACCAAACTGAACCAGTCCGACCACTAGATGGCTCTCACACTTAAAATAGTACCATGAAAGCTCGACTATTATAAGTTTAAAGCGGAACTTGCGTAAATTATAAATGATGAAGAAAATCCAGATGAGGATCGAAGGATTGGCCAAACAATTTTAGATTTCACTTATTGTTCTTAAAAAAAAACTGACACGCTGTTCGAGATTTGCAGCTAACATTTTATCATAATTTCCATGCCAATTCGATTTTGAAATCTACGAAGAACATCATTTGGAACCCTTTTCAAATTTTTAGTGATAAATTTCGTGCTTAAATACATCTCACGATTTTTGAAATCGACACGTTTTTCGAATATATTTTCCTCAAACAATGGGATATTCAAAAATTAGCACAATTTTATTACATGCCCTATCGTCGTCTGTGACAATGAATGCATCAAGGTAGTGCATTTAAGGACTTATAGCACGCTTAAATGTTACCTAAAAAATATCTCGAAAATTAATTTTTTAATTTTTTAAAGTCTTTCCACTACCACAATGTTGAGAGAATTTACACATTCTGCAATGCTAACTATTACAACGCATGTGAAATGTTAATATTTTGCAAAACGATATTCTATGACATGCTAATTCGGAAAATACAGCAACTTTTTCAAAATCACTACTTCAAGTTAGAGCTGGGACCCATGGAAAATATTTCTGCTCGGCCCACCCAGTGTCCGTAGAAGAGCTGTTAAAATTTACCCAGCCCGGCCGTGGCCTGCAGAAGCACCTGTTTATGTGCCCGCCTCGCCCGTTACTTCCAATGTACCAAACATTTTACCTCCACCCCGTTTATAGGTATGAACTACCGACTTGCCCGCCGGCGGGCATTTGCGGGTTACTGATAGCACAAATAACCTGTGCTTTCACGTTTTCAATGACTAAAATCGGACTAACAAATTAGAACTAAAAAATGTAAATAATTCAAGCGTTTTAAGTTGTGTACATTGATGAACTCTTTTAAATGACTGCTTTATATAACGGAGAAAAGGCAAAACCAGTAGTGTGATAATCCAATAAAGACAGTTCTTCTGTAATTTAATTATTTGTCATTCCGGGTATAGAAAAATTCGTTTCACTAGGTGTCGACGAAGAAGGAATATCAAGCATCCATCTTTATTGAGTTGGTTGTAGATTTTGAGGATCAGTAAAATAATGTATTACCACAAATCTCCAAATCATTTTGAAAAATATTTTGAGCGGCGTTGCGTACGGGTTTGTTAAGAAATTTGAACTTTTTATCCATGTATGAAAAAGTTTATTAAGTTTACATAAGGTGAGTATTATATAAAAACGTCATACCGAAGGTATGTAAAATTAGTTTTTAGCAAATTCAGTGCCAGATCGTATAATATTTACTTGGGTCAACATTTCCAAACATCGAACTTCAATACGGAAAGTAAATTCGAATGTCTTTTATAATGAAAATTTTGTTATTTTTTATTCGTGCAAAGAATTAAATTGCCGGCTTTTGCTGAGGAAACCAATCACCCATGCAATGCAGTAGATGGTAACCAATATAAAGCAAAATAATTAAAATATGCACGAATGTGTGCAACAAGCTTAGGAAGCTTTTTCAACTCTCTGAGAGGAAAACTCACTCAATGGAAATCTACATCGGCTACACGGGCGGGCGGGTATTTGGTACTGCCAGATCGGAATTTAGAGAATGCCCCGCACGGCCCGTGCTAGTATGAGCTCTAAAGATGAAGCCCATGCCTACCCGTGACCAGCGAATAAAATAATAATTTACCTGTGTACCCGCCGATGTTAAATTGTTTTAATGCCCAGCCCGTACACTGCCCGGTCGGGCTGGGCACCTGCCCAGTCAGTTATTAAGCCCTTGGGCTCCAACTCTACAGTTCAAGTTTATTCGAAAATTTATATGTCCGTATTTTTTAAATTCAGCCCGCTGTGCACTCCACCGGCAGCAGACTCACCTAAAGGAAAAACGTTTTACAAAGAGCAACCTCAATTTCGGCTTCCGCCAAATTTATTTTTATTTTCAAGAGAACATTGCAAATAGTAAATATTAGCAGGGGTAAAGCTCGCCAACAATTTTCAGCCAAAACGCAAGTACGTAATATTAATTATTCATATTATTACAACAATAATATGTTTCATTCGCATGGAGGTTATACAAAATTCATTCTTCCTCGTTGTACAAGTCATCCATATTCAGTCAATATACGTAAATATGAGAATAATATTTCTAGCTTTATTGCTAGGACTTAACAATTTTTGACTACTTATGTTAATTACTGGAATTGTGCATATTTATCAGCTGTCTTTAACTAGCACCTAGCAATTTTGGACTATATTAGAGAGCTGGTCAATTAATTTTTCAATTTATCTTGGCTCTACACTCGATTTTGCACTAAAAATCAGTCTCATATTTTTGACATCATAAATGCTACGTCAGAGTTTAGCAAAAGCATGTATTTGCTTAGAGCATATTTTTGGAGGATAAACAATTCAATTTTTCCAAAGTTGCTTAACTTTTAGCCAATTGGACAGCGTTTCAGACTTGATGTTTACATTGCAGTGAGCTAACCTTACCCCTTTTTGAGAGCAAATATAAAAGTAAATAGGTTAAGAAAAACACGTACATGCAGTGATTAGAAAATAGAACATAGTACATGTAGATACTCATGGGAACAATATTGAGGATTACAAGTCACATCCGACTAATTTTAAATCATTTCAATTTTGAAAATAATTTTCTCTACATTTTTCAACTAATCAAACTATGAAGATACAAAATAAAATCAGATTCAAATTAAGTCATATATAATTTTTAACAACAAGTCCAGTACAAAGTACAATACTACTTTGTCAATTCAAATGCTGCTAATCATAAAATTGGAAACTGTAGTTTGACAATAAGGCTTGAGCTGAAATACGTGTGTATATTTTAGAGAATAAGTGGATAAAAAGAAATTCGTGACAACAGTGTCCCAAAATTGGATCTTTGTTTTCACGAACTCGTAGGTACAGATTCGGTTCATTTCATGTCGTCGTCGTCACCAGGGAATTTGTTTCCGGATGTAGTGATATATTCTCAGCACCAGTGCATCTCTGTGAAGTTGGACTTGTTCTTGAAGATTGGTCCCCAACTTCCGTTCTGATTCTGCTGACCTTTATCACTACTTTTGCTTGCATTGGAAGATTTGTTGCTCCAAGACTCCGTCTTGGTTTTCTCCATTTTCTGCACAGCTTCATAACTTGCTTTCCTAGAATATGTTTTATTCATATATTGTAACTCTTAAAATGCTTAAAGTAATAAGTCTATTTCATATTAAATCGAAACCCTGAAATGGTATGGGACTTGCAAGTGTAAATATGTGGCTCTAGTATACGTAATGTACCTAAATCTATATCTATTCAATTTTTGAATCCGCGTTTCTTTCAGTTATTCTACGTTTTTTGATTTGGCATGCATGCATAATTTGGTTCAACTATTAATTTAAATTATTAGTTAAGTCACATTGAAATAAAATATGAGTAAATCCAAGATACCTGAATATACTACATTATTTCAGATTTCCTGATTAAGTTGACAGCGAGTGTTGCTAAAATATTTTTTAGGTATGTATATTGCTCATTTAAAACATCCAATCCAAGGAACTCAGTTTTTCTATCTAGCTTGTATAAAACAAAATAAAAATCGTGCAACTTTTACACTGTAAAAATAGTCCATAAGCACACCTTACATTCTTGTCTCAGAATCAGAATGCTAGAACGTTGTGATGCTTAGAAACGGTTTATTAAAGAATTCATGAAACTATATAGGTCTTTCAAATTCTGTATTCTTGAGAATGGATATAATTTACATAAAATAACTGTATAAAGGTTTACCTAGCAGCAGGATCCGTAGTGCGACTGGAAGAGCCGTTAACAGACATCATGGTGGACTGCTTTTCTCCTTGAACCATTTTTGTTCGGGATTTGTATTTTCCGGAGTTTGTGAAACTACTTGAAGTCAGATGATATTCGCAGGAATTTGTTAAATGAGCACGGTGGAATTGAAACCTTTTATACGTTTGCCTTCAAAAAGGGGTAAGAGTAGCTTAAACTGACTGGAACTTTTTAAACTGTGATCTTCCTTCAGCACTTCGCAAGTCAATGACTTTTCTTGTGTCTGTAATATTAACGAAGACAAATTTTGTGAGTTAATTTGTTGAAGAATTGTTAGTAATTATTATTATTAATAGATATTCATATTAATAGAGGAAGCAGAAATGGATATGATCAGTGTCTTTGACTGTTTTCGATTGGCCTTCCCAGTTCCTTAACGTATCTTGGCCAAGTACAAGGTTACATTCTTAAACGATGTTTGTTTTTAATACTATTACTCAACCCCCTCGGATTTTACATATTTATGGCATTTTCCATACACAGCCATTGCAAGCATCCCAGTTGTCATTATCGTCATGAAATATCATAATGCCCGAGCATTCTATAGCGTGAAAGCTATAATTGATAATGTGTATGTAAACTCTATTTCAGATAAAGCCATTACGAGCGCATCTATTACACATGTACTGTTTGCATAGGTAATATTTTTGTATGGTTAATACTATCTTATACAAATTTCCGGATTGTCTGTTTACATAGAATCCTTAAACTGAAGTTCAATGCTATTAAATGTAGGAATATTACTATATAGTAACATAATATCATAGCAATAATACTCTACAATAAAAACATATAATTATAAGGGAATAAATTAAGTTCACATATGACCGAGATCTGTGTACTTTTACAATTAGTGTAACAGAGTCCATTGTACACTGATGGATTTGTTCCGGACAAAATATTTTGATCTAATCGATCTGGCCCGAAGGCAGGATTACATAAAATGACCCGTTTCAAAAGAGAAGAAAGTCCGACACCAATGTTTTTAAGTAAGCTCGTGAACGGGGAATTAATTTGGACAATTGTTGAAATCAGAACTCGCAAAAATTTCTATTTTGTTTCACGTTCGTGACCCTTTGTCTCCCAAAACTGGACGAGGTCAACGGAAAATTATTTAGGAAAGCTGAAAAACAATTGAGTTAAAACTGGAAGAATCAATTATTTTATGAGTACTGCCTTCTGTGGGCTAAAGTGGAAGAAAATCCGTTCTGTGACATCCTGTGCATTTACGAATGTGCATTTAAAAAAGACTGAATGACTTGCCTTCTCTAGATGTTAATTTAACTATGTAATGATATTTCCGACTCCCCCTTCGTAGCAATTTCTTTTGCAGATTTTCTTAAAATGGTAGTTTTCTTGAACTAGTAGACATGATTACATTTGTCAAGAACATTAGTTAAAAGTTGGGGTTTTATTCATATTTCCTAACAAATTGTTTCAATGCTGCGCTTGGTTTTTTCTAAAAGTATTTCATCTTGGTCATGAGGGGTAAAAAAAATATTACCAGGCAAAGTTGGGAAAACTTGTGAGGGGCCTAAAATGGAAGAAATTTGGTATTATTATGTTACCACCCCTGTTACGTGCGTCCGCAAACATCGCTACGCTCCCCCTCCCCCACCCCATCTAACGTTGACACCACTTAACGACTTTCGAAGTTTTACAACAGATGGTTGACAAATATATCTTATCATATTATCTTCGATCCAGGACCTACGCGTTCTACGAATGACTGCCAAATTAGGCTAAAATAACAATAATACTGGTCTTCATTTATGTTGCTACAATTGTGACAATCCGTATTCGCTAACTTAATTAAAATTATCCGCAATGTTTTATTAATGTATAATTACATGATGCGGTGAGATGTAAAACTGCATAGGTAAGTGCATTTGTTTTTCGAAATTCGGTTTATTCCATAAGTTGTTCTAAAGTAAGGGTCTTGCATGGGTAAAATCGTAAAGGTCAAAGGTTATCGGAAGTGTGGATAATAATTGGGTGAAAACAATCTTTGGTGCAAAAAGGGATACGTCCAAACGCTTCTTTACAGTAAATATAAATTCACAGATCAAGCAACTAAATATTCGTAAACATTGTTTTTTATAAGCCTTTTGTGGAAACAGTTTGTTTCTATCATGTTATCACGTAACCAGTTTTAAATTATTAAAATTGTTTTTTTTATTTTAATATACCTTATATAAGATCTGAAAAGCTTTATTACGTATACACACTATATTGTTATTTTCGTTATTTGTTTTCACTTGCTCATGAAAGCATTACGTTAATAAGAAGTTTGATTAAGTTAGGTGCAAACTGGAATAAATCCAGCCATGATGGCTGCCAGAGGCAGAATTGTGACAAGATAATGCGGAAAATGTGAAAGATTTCCCGTACAATGTGCTATAACTATTTTTTTAAGGTTTGTATTTTTTATTTACGGATCTTGAATAAAATGGCAAGATCTATGCACATTGCACACCCTTTCCATGTCTGTCATTTTCACTTCTGAACTCCTTTTTCTCCTAACCTTGCTTTCTATTTTTACCTGTCATGTTCACAACTCTCAATGTAAGAGTTTTCTCACTTTTTAGATAATTTATAAAACGGCCACGACGTGTTTACAAAATAATGTCACAACCTTTATATACTATTATAAACTGCGGGGACGTGTATGCGTGCTTGCGTCCGTCAAACTAATTTTACAATATTGATAGGGTCAACTGTTTGCGTTATTCATAGGAACAGCTTTCTGAGTTATTGATCGGGACAACTTTTTGCGCTATTACAAAAGCAGATTTTTGAGCCGTCATAACAGGTATAAGGCATGCACGATTGAATTTTTTTATTTTTTAAGTGTTGGCTTTATTTTTTAATAGACCAGTGTAGCCCACCCGTTCTGTCGGAATTTAGACCGCATTTACTAACTTGGTGATAACCCAGCAGTATTTGATTAAATAGTATTTTTAAATTCAAACTGCTTGGTCACCACCAAGTTAGCAATTGCAGTCTCAATGAGCCACTGGTATTTTATGAACAAAATTTATGCATTCTTTACTTCACAATCTTGACTAAATATTGTTCCAAGTCAATGAGAAATTTTTAATGAAATTGAAAGAAGTGATACCAACTGGAGCAGAGAATGTGTCATAGCTAATTCCCTTATATATTTTATATGTTCTTTTTTTGTGACCCCTACCCACCTGCAGGAGTCTGATTTCTGTATTTGTCCCTGGACTAGGGATTTCCAACAGTCCCAGATTCAGGGATGTACTCCTTGATGTTCAAGTGGCGATCCCTGATTTTATTGAGAAAAAAAACTAAATTTTCCCCCAAATCCCTGCTTTTGAAATTACAAACCCTAATTTTGTTGAGCAAAAACATATTCCCCAAAAATCCCTGCAGGGACTCATTAAATCCCTGGGACCAGCGATCCCAAAGTCCCACATAAATCCAACCCCTCCCTACCTGCTGACTCATGATGTTATTAAAATGTAGGGATTTAGCGGTCCTCTCAGGCTATTTCATGTTTAAAATAAATACTATACAGCCACTCGAATAAGTTCTATAAAATTGTAAGAGCTTATTTAATTTTTTTTGAAGCATTCGGGTAACAGGATATCCTTCTGGATGTTGACAATTTTTCCAGTTGTAATAACAATAAATTATTGTTCAGTTTTAACCGATTACATTTTACTTTTACGTAAGCATAAGCCCTTTTTCTACTTCTTTTGGTCACGATTACAGCCGGGTATAAAAACTGGGTAATTATATGTTACCCGGGATAGGCAAAAAAGCACAAATGGAGAAAAGCCAGTGCGTAATCTTATTTCAATAATTTTGTACTCCGGACTGCACTACTGACCCCCCTACCCCGGACTGCTGATTTCACAATTACATAATAGCCGGGGTTAAAAATTGAATAAATCAACATCGCAGACACGGACACAACTTGCGTTTAGATAAAATTGCGCAATTAGTGTGGCCCGTTTGCAAGTTTTTGCCTATCCCGGGTAACGTAGTATCCAGTTTTACACGCCTGATGTATTCATGGCCAACTTCAAAATTATTTAAGTTTATGTTATAAATTCTGTGGACAAAAAGTACTTCATTTGTACTTATTTATCCGATTGGGGATCAGTATCAGGTATCAGCAGTTTATGACAACCAGGTTTAAGTCTTATCGTTGAAAAATTCCATTATTTTATCACTTAACCCGCCCAGTATTATTTAAGCTGATCAGCTCTAACTATGTACTGTAATTAAAGAATGCACACTGCTTATTCCTTAAAGTATTACGACCAAAGATGTCCAAATGATTCAGCCTATTGTATATCCTTCCTATACATAAAATTTGGACAGAGCCTACATACTTACATACATATATGACTACATTTTAGTTTACATTAAAATAGATCAGCCTATCCTACATCCTTCCTATCAGGCGAGCACGAAGTCTGCATATAAGCCTACGTTTCATCTTCATCGACAAATTAGCTCAACGAATTCTACACCCTTCCTACATCTTACATGCTTTTCGTTACCGACTGATTACTTAAGGGCATTTATATGTTTCGGTAATAATTAAAAACCCTGTCTATAGTCAATGGGATCGGAGTAAAATAGTCACCGTAGCCAAAGTCCCTAAGAGCAGAACAGTTCCATAAAACACAATCTGCAAGTACCAGGCGCGGATTGTTCTTTAATTTTCATTTTGCCGGTTCCATATGCCATTAAATGAAAATGACATGCTTCAAAAGCCTACATACATATGCCCATATATTCTACAAGGTTTGAGCTTACCTCTTTTATAGACTTAGTTATAAGTGTAAAGTAAAAAGTAAAGTATCTTTATTGTCATTCAGCCTTAGACTATAACAATCGTATCTCAATTTACATAGCATGTTAATTTCGCTTCGGGACGCAGCCCGATTAATCTTAACCTAATTTACTTAAACTATGGAGGCGAGAGAGCAAGGTAACATAGAAGGAGATAATATCCCACGACGAACTGAGGGTGCACTGTCTAGCTATGACAGAGGCACACCTATCCCGAAGCATCAGTAAATCCACTCACTATGAAGTGAGCGTTGGGTGCATGCTAACTAGCAGTACATCCCACAGAACCCAACATCTATCTCTCTCTTTCTCTCACCTCCGCGACTGCAGGGGCACTGGGCTTTGAAGCCATTCCTCAACGATGGTAGTTGAGTACATTCAGTGCTGGACTACTCCTGCAGTCCGACTTAGTTATAAGTGTATATTTTTGCACCCTATTTTGCCTACAAGCCTCTTTAATAAAATCCTCGCACCCTATAAATAGCATACATCTAGGCCTATATGTAGGATAGGCGGTCACCTTTGGTCACGACCAATATGATTTTTTACTTTAGTGTTTAGATGCTATACAGGTTTTTGTAGTAATTTAATGCTAGTAAATCAAGAAATATATGTAAATATCCGAAACCGTTGCTGTTGGTACATCGTACATCTAATCTAATTACTTCATTATGCGGAAAACCTGCTCTGACAATAAGTAGCTGTTGTCCAGGGATGTGTTTGTACTATTTGTCACTTACATATTTTGTACGTTAGAGTTTCGCCATTTACAATTTTCGTTAATATTTGTGATTATTGTAAACTACAGAACTCAACATCGTAAAGGAGATACATAGCCCCTTGCAGAAAAAACATGACTGCTACATAATCTTACAATTAGTTGTGTTGATATTAATTGCACAGCGCACAATTATACAATTTTAGACATTTTGACTGCAACCGATTTTTAAAAGCAGACATAAAGGTCTCTTCACGGCCAGTTACATATTTGAAAATAAATCTAATAATAAGTTTTTTAAACGTACTAAAGCTGGCCGTAGAATTGCTTCATGTTCTACACAAAGCTTTGATTTGCTCTAATTTTGGATGTTGATCAAGAAAAATTTGACCAACTGAACATTAGAACAAATAACACACGTGTTAAACGTTCTTGTTTCAGATTAGTTCTCGGACTCGTTTGGAGAAATATTCGAACAAACAAATGCATGCATTAACGTATGTAAACATTGTGTGCAGTGAGCTATATTCATAGGAGCCCCTAAAGGAAAAGAAATGGAATGTTTCAATAGTAAAAATTGACAAGGAGAAAAATTAACATTGGGTAAAGCGGAATCCATGTGTCCAAATATTTTTGCTCCAATACAGAAAGAATTCTTATAAGAGAGTCTCAAGGAAAAGTTGACTGCTTTTTGTCAGGTATCAACTTTGTATTTTAGACATGTGTGTACGTGGGGGACTCTTTTCTTAGAAGTTACAATAAGTTTTGCTGCTTTAAAGGATGCTATACTATGTACAACTGCTGTATGTTTGTAGGAATTATATTTGAATTGAAACTGGTGAGAGTTGTGATTAGAATGAGAACTATAAACTACCAAATAGTAAATAGTAGTGGAAGAAGTTTATGGTACTTGGAAATCGAATGAAGTGCAACAAATAATTCACCTAAAGTGGGTTGTGTGGAGATTCAAGGGACGTGATGGAGTTGAGTAAGAACACAGAGTTCAAGACGATTGCCCGAATTTCCCTGGCGGCTTCCCTTGCGGGTGTGCAAGTTTTTATCAAGTCTGCAATAATTAATAACAAATTCATAATGAAGCAAAACCTGTTTATTTTTTTCATTATTACCTTCCTACTGCTGCTGAGATCATCTTCTGATCACATGCTCAGCTCATGGCTTGTAGTACAATTACTTACTGGGCATTTACTACTGCTATCTGAGCATCGTAATATCAATGAACGGCGCAATACAAGACATAAAAATTGAACAATAGGCCAAGTTTTTGTATAAAAAATTAAAACAGCCACTAATGATTTTGTTGGTCAATTTGAGCTATCCTAGATACATTGAACTAAATCTCACTGTACTATAAAATTGGATTTACGTTTCAGGGGAAAGCATTTACAATAAAAAGGGAGACATAATAAAAGTAATAAATAAATCGAGTAAGCCGTTCACATGCTGCAAATATGAACAGGAATGTTTTCGATACAATCATTAATAAAAAAATTTTAATACCTTAGGCTGAGGTAGAGTCGGAAGGTCTCTCGGATTTTGAACAGAATGTTCATCGACACATATGTTGCGCTTCTTTCAATGAATTAAGAAATTAGTTATTGAAACTATTAAAGGATTTTAGTCGGATATTGATCTAGAAATCTGATTCAGTATTGGCAAGGTTTCTGAAGGGAATAAAAATCGAAGGTACTGCATGTATATGTTAAATTATAGAATCAAAATTAGATGATTTCGCGATGACTACAACACTAAGTTTAGGATTATAGACAGAAACTTTTGGAGTCGGGAAAGTAATGCTGCAAAGATTTAGTAGTCTCTAACTTGCCAAAATGACTACGAAGGACAGGTGCACACGCTTTATAATGACTTACAGATCTGCCTCAAGCAATTACTTCTCTGGTTTTTCAATCGTTCCGTCTTATGTACTGATTGTGAGTCAACTTTCAAGCTCTAACGTGTTCTTCTTTGAAACTATAGTCAGTTTCTCAGGTAAAAACATTTTTTAATCGGTAACAATTGGGATTTTTTAAATATTAATACAATCGGAATTAGTGTTGTAAAGTAATTTTTGTCGATTAAAAGCAAAATAACTTCAGCAATATTAGCAATTGCGTAACATGGTTGTAGAGGGAGTTCTAGCCCCGCCATCCCGCCGACATATTACCGACAGAAATTTGACAGAGTATTGTACACATGTAGTGCGTACAATTTTAATACGCTAGTTTAATTTATATATCATATTAGCATGGCCTGTACTCCCGTAAGTAATTAGCTAAACAATTATTGCTGTATCTCTTTCCACCTGCTCGTTGTTTACCTTATTTTGAATATGGGTATTTGGGTTTTTAGGGTGGCGTCAGCCCCCTAGTAAAATAGCCATGTCCGTACGTCCGTACGCCCGTGTATCCTTCCGCACAATTACGCAAAAACCGCTGGTCCGATTTCAATGAAATGTTTTGTGGACATTACTTGTGTCAAAAGTAAGGCTAAGTTCGTAGTTGGTTTAAATCGGCCGGATAGTTTTTGAGAAAAAAATTATTGAAATTTCGGACTTCAAGTCAAATGACAGTTATCTCCAAAACTACTGAATGTATTTCAATGAAATGTTTTGTGAATGTTGCTTATGTAAATAGTAATAGCTGTTGTTCATGTTGTTGAAATCGGCCTTCTAGTTTTTTCGAAAACAATTCTTGAAATTTTGAACTTCAAGTCAAATGACATCTATCTCTAAAACTTCTGAATCGATTTCAACGAAATTTTTTGTGAACATTGCTTATGTAAATCGGAATGTTCATTCCTTATGTGGTTGAAATCGGACTACATTGAATTTTGAAAAAAGCTCAAAATTCATGCTACTTTGACGGCGGTGGCTGACGCCACCCTACGCGAAGCCTCAAATTATCGCGTAGCGATGATTTTTGGGACTGATGCTATGTATAATAACTTAATTAATTCCAAAAGTCAGGGTTTCCTACTTTTGAACTTTTGTGGTTCTTTTTTTACTAATTGTGAACAGGTCTCGATCACAATTAATTTTTTAAATAATTAATCATTTTTTGCAACGATTTGTTTGTAGTAATTAATTTATGTTTAGTAATAATAATTATCCATTCAATCGATTATTAGTCTGTATTGACCAGTAATTGATTTTATAGTAATCTAGTAAATTTCGTGGGTGCGACCGCTTCATGTGTTGCTACTGTCGGAATGATTTTCTAACTTATTAGCTTCTACACTATTACACAGTGCAAAGTATAAAGTCCGGTCGTTTCGGTTCATCCGTCAGTCCCCGCATATACATAAAATCTACTTTGCAATCATTACTTACAATTAATAGATGACTCTAATTTTGGTCCATCTATTGCAAATAATAAATATTTGACCTAACTTTTGTGACTATACATTCCACTCAACTTATTTATCTTGTAGTGTACAAGCTAGAATATGTGCAGGCCTCCCGTGTTCTCTCTTGCGTTTTTAATAATTTGCCAAAACTTCAGGTAGTTTTTTAGGTTAATTTTGTATATTATAATTTATTTTGGTAATTATCTGAGACTGGAACAATCCCTATATAGTGATATCGTAGTCACCTTTTTGACTTACCAAAACTAAATTATTTCCTGCTATCAAATTATCCTGTCTGAAGTATTTCCGCCTTCTTTGGAAATTATTGGCCTGTTTAATTAAGCGATCATAATTATGATGTAATGATTACCACCAGGCACTCCGGAACGTCCAAAAAAGTGGGGGGGGACAACATTTTAAAATTAGTTTTCGTTACTTTGCTATTGGCCACATACAGACGTATGTATGTAAATATGTATAGGGTTACATATTATTTTTCGTTAGTTAGCTCATATAATGTATAAGCATGCAAAATATAGAACTTTAATTTTTGTTCCAATTTTTTTTTAAAGAACAAGTTTTCACAGTAGACACCAACTAAATCTCATATATTAGAATACTAAATGCTATCAAAATTTTACTGATTTCAAATAGAGGTATCAAAGAATCATTGAACTGATTGGCGGAATGGTTCAATCTGTTCTTTCATTTTTGGTCTGCAATACTGGCATAAAATCGTTTGAATAAGTTCAAAATCATTATCAAGGATGAAAACGGTAGCTTTAAAAAATCTAATTCGGGCTGCAGTATGACCCACTACTTTCACTACTCAATTTTGGTAGTTACCTAGATAAGCCGAACTTCACATGCATGCATATACCAGGATGGAAAAGATATCTTTTGATTGATCTTAAAGATTTGTTTAGAAGAGTTTGTTGCGAGTTTTTCAAATACAACTAACAGCAGTTTGTGGAGGATTTGAAAAAAGACGCTTCATTGGAGTTTTGACATCGAAAAGTTAAGAAAAGGTAAATTTGATTCTTAAAAGTGGGGGGGGACAGCAGTATAGCCTGTCCCTCCCTGACGTTTTTTGGGAGGGACAATGTCCCTCCTGTCCCCCCTTATTCCGGAGTGCCTGATTACCACGCAACAAAAGTTAATATAGTCAATCACATCAATAAATCAAGCTATCGTATGCGACTAGTTTGTATTCTCATTGCATATGCCCAGTCATAAGATTATGACTGGGGATTAATTACAATACAGGAAATTGAATATGATCGTGGACAGAGATCTGGCAAATATTTCATATTTTAATACAAGTATTACATAAAATACTAGCAAAGAATGTTCGGAAGCTACAAGCTAGCCTACAGCCCACAATGGTAGTCCCAATCTAGCCTACTATAGTAGGCTGTATGCCCAAGCTAGCCTACAGCTACAGCCTACCATTAGTCCAAACTAGCCTACAGCCTACTACTGTAGGGTCAAATGAGCCTGCAATTGTCGGCCACAGATTACCCAATGTGCCCTACCGGACAAACCAAGTTTATGAAGAAGTACTAATTTTATTATATCCAAACCAGGCACTACACAACCGGCGGGTCAGGTGGGATATTGTGCCTTCCAGAAAATTGAAGGGAGGGACACTACATGCAACTTACTTTAATTTATTACCATTTAGCCCTCGTAGTTTACATATGTATACGATACCCATATTTCGGTTACATGGCAAAGTTCTACATTTTCGAAAAGTTTCATTGACGAGAGGCAATTATTATTGCTGTCAAAAGGGTAAAAATAGTGAAGCAAGATTTTTTCAGAACTTAGGAACTTTATGTGAGTGCAACGTTTGTAACAAGTTTTGACGATAGCTTGTAGGGAAATATTAAGGAAGAGACTGGCTAAAGAAGTAGCACATTGGGTAAGATTCCATAACATGAGTAGAAATTTGGAAAGATGAAACGAAGGAAGAGGAACAACATATACTTGGTTTTGGTTTCTACGATTTTTGTAGGGAATGGTTCAAAATTAATTTAAATCAATTCACAAATTACTGATATTAAATGTTTAGTGTAAAGGAAACTGGAGAAAATGAAGTTGTGGAGTCTTAAATCCGAAAAATTTCCAGATTTTGACGTGACAGAAATATTGCTACGAAATGGGGGGAATTAATTTTTTATTAAGAAATTCCTTAAAGGAGCTGGCATAGGTCATGAAGACAGTCACTCTGTAGAACTGTATAAACCTAAATAAATAATGGAAAAATTGACTGAAAACATGGACCTAAAACCTATGCTTAAATGGACATTTTTGTTGTAATATTTTGCATAAAAAATTCGTATTGCCCATTTAAGTATATGGGAGTTCTGGAGTTTCTGATCTAGGCAATGTCATAATGGATGCAACATTTTGTTATGTCAAAGTGTCGTCAGCAAAATATGATACAAACACGCAGCTACTCACCAGTAATTTTTAAAAATCTGATTTATTCACAAAACTGCCGACAAAGTGAAACTGGAGGTATTTACGAGTACTTCGAGTTAATGCCGAAAATAGTCTGCTGTTGATTCCGTAGTTGCACCATCACCCCAAAACTAGACAAAAGTTTATCGCAAATAATTATCCACAAAAATGATTATAATCTAAAAAGCAAAACTCCATACTGATTGAGAATCATACCTTTTTCATGTACTTATACTACTATATACGAAATTAAAAACAAACTTTTCACATATATTGGTGTACATTAAGCGATACAACAAAAAAGTCAATAAGCCGATTATGCAGTTGTCATATTTGTTCTTCTCTTTCCGTCAAAAGTATTTTGTATGCGTACAAGTAAAGATGATCAAGTAATGATGGTAAAAAATCAAATAAAAAAATCCAGAATGAAAATTCAAATACAAAATGTCTCCTCATTAGCTTTTCCTAAATTTTTAAAAAGCCAAACAGAGGAAACACCCCAACTATCAGAAAATGTTTTCCGTTGTACAATTTCAAGTGGCTGCCTATTGCCATCATACAAAAATCTATTATTTCCAGATAGAAACACTTTCGTATAGTGACTTCCGTTATACAACATATATGCTATGGGCGTGTAATTTACGCCTTTCAGTTTAAACATTTGTGGCAAATCTTTTTCTTTGCCAAAAATAATAATTTCAATTTCATTTGTAACGGAATTCTTTGTTTTCCATATACTGTTGCATGTAAAAGCTATAACTTCAGTTTCGCCAACTTCATAAGTGAAAAAAAGGGAATCACCGCACAACCGGCAACTATACCTAGGGCAGTTATTGCTCACACACTTCGATTTTCGTGTTACAACTTGAAACCAAGGGTTCAGTGGTACTATGCCATTTATTTTTTCCGACTCCCACAAATCAATTTTTGTAGTCATGGCATAATTCAGTAAACTCGTTGCCCATTCAAATCTAGCCTTGCCATAATCGCCGTCTCCAACGTATTTTAGAACAGTTTTTACAACCTTTGCAATGGAGTCTTGATGCCGCTGGATAAAGTCCCTACATAGATAAGTCCGTGTAGGTATACATATAGTATAAAATCTGCAAAGTGCAATATACAAAACAAGTATGTACAAGTCGAATATTTAAATCGCCTACTACAACGTCTCCAACCCAGGGTATTAACGGCATTGCAAGCAAGCCAACTCGTATATTGGATGTAGGTGTTTGAGACGATTTTTGCGTTCCCCATTTACCCAACTCTCTTTAAGGGCTTAAATGCCTACCTCTGCGACCCTTCACAGCCTTAGATGCTACGGTAGTATCATTCAATTTTTCAGATGTTAAATCCCGTCGGGGAGTGGACACAATACCCCTCGATTTGCTTGTCTTGTCACATCTTGTTACTGTTCCTTCATCGTTCCCTGAATCTGGATTTATATCGGACAGTCCACCTTCGGATTCTTCTGAAGCTAGCGTCAAATTAATGTCATTTATTTTATGGCAACATTGTCAATAAATGAACTACATCAAATCAAATACATTTCGTGATTAAGTTGTTATGTATATCTCGTAATTACAAAATACTTTTGCCATACTTTGACAACTTAGTCTACCATGTAAATGCTTACTGTGTATTACTATACTTGATTTACGTAAAACAACTACATGAAACTGTTGCTATATACAATTATGGAGTCTTACTCAAGGCTAGCAATTAAAATTTGAACAACAAGTACGGATTTGCTATCTAACACGAATTTTGTCCCGAAGTCTAACGAATTCATATATTTTAAACCGGGAACCACAAACGTTTTGGCATATATTAGAGGTTACGGTATAAGTTCATTATAATAATCGAAAGACTTATTTATTTTACTACAAACCTTTTGAGATGACTTTAAGGAAATTCCAATCCCTGCAATTGCTCAATTCAGCTGTCCTGTAATGTTGTTAAAAATGATTTAAACTGAATATGCCAACGACAATTTCAATCATTTTGTGTGGTAATCTAAACTAGAATTCAATAATAACGTTCATACAGAAATCGACAATAAAACAACGTGTTTCTGCATCCATTCAAATCCTATCTAACAGAATGTAATGTTTATTTTAAAAAGTAAGTAATATATGTGCAAATTTCAACCTTGCATGTGTATCAAATGATTTCTAGCAAGTCTTGAAATTTTCATGTTCGTAGCTCTAGCGAAGAAATCTTTTTTCAGTATTTTCATATGATACTCAACTGGGGTTGTATTGTCATCGATAACATGAAGGTCAAACATCTGAAATAAGGAAAGGTTTAGAATAGGAGCAAATTGTAAGACATGAACAAGGATATATTCAAAAAACGGAACTGAATAATAAGGATTGGGTTGCAAATGATCATCATTTTAACGCTCCCTTTCAGTAATTCCCCTATTTTTCCGTCGGACACGTTCGGCAATTATGAATGCCAAGAAACCAAATGGTGTGCGCTTGTAGAAAGGACTATTTGCATCTATTTCATCCAGGTGAAATTTCTCCCATGGACGTTCATCTACAGAAATTACTCACATGAACAAAAAACGAAAACAACGTACATATTTGGTATACATAATCGTTCGGACAATAATAGATACAAAGCACACACAAAATCATTTTAATATTGTTCACAGCTTCACCTCATGTGTTTAGAACTGGTATATTTTAATCAAGGATGGGAAAAAATAGGGATTTTAATTTGAAAAAAATATTCATGGTCAAGAATTTTGAGTTAAAATACCTATAGCAATACTGAAAAACCTGAATTCTAATATGGATTTGAAGTTTTTAATAAGTATTCGTTGAATATGAATTCCGACTTGAATTTTTTATTTGAATACTGCTAGTGTTATTGCCTTAACTATTGACAACAACGATAATTTTCTTCTAGCCGTAATTTCTTCTTTATATTGTTTCGAAGGACCAGAGACTTAGTCTCCTATTTTCTATTATTCTTTTCTATCAACGAATCCTGTCGAAGTGCCAGCCTTTGCTGGCGAAACGCGAGATGAAAATCAGGATTAATCGATAAAAGAAAATAGTAAAGTGCTTTATTAACGTAACACGTCCGTTTCACTCGTGTTCCAATTCTATTATATCTAATCTTCATTTTCTTATCCAAGTTATACACACCATATAATGCGTTCTTTACATAAATCCAATCATTTTAGCTTAATAGATATCTATTGTTTGCAGTATCAACTATTTCTTAGTAAACAGATAGGTAATAAATTAGCTATGGTAACATTATGTAACATTCCCTATCTATATACATGGTATATGCATATGTTTACTAATACCACTAAAAATGTAACTAAATTAGTTATAAAACTAACACTTACATTTCCATTTAACTATCATAAATTCAAATACTAGGTATGAGGGCACCTTTTGGTGGTATCCGCATTGGTGGACATTAGGTCTACTACCCGGGTATTCTAATGGTATATGAATATGTGTGTTAATATCACTAAAATTGTAACTAAATTAGCTGACAAACTAACACTTACATTTTCATTAAACTATCTTAAAAACAAATACTATACATGAGGAGACTTTCAGAAAGAAGTCAGGGATACTGTGGTACACCAGTCATAATGACAGCAGCAAAATTTCAAACTGAGATCAAAATAATGTCATTATGACATGGAAATGTCCGCTTAAACGTGCCATATAACGGTCAGAATGACATCAGTACCAGTTCTTGCATACGGAGAATTTTTGAAGAGATTATGAGGCAACAGTACTTCCATCTAGCAGTAATAATGTAAATTAGTCAACAGTGCTCCCACCTACCAACAACGAGGATTAATTTATAGCTAGCTTCAATAGTAGCCACTTGTAATCACTATTAAATTATTACAATGAAAGCAAGATCGAAGTATTAATTACAAAGTAAATATTTATTATACCAATGTTTTGACCATTTTAATATTTTGAACATTATAAAAATCCCACACTGGTTTTAGAAATAAGAAAGTTGTATAAGGATTATTATAAATCGCATATGATACATAACAGAAAAAAAGAAACAAATGTAAGAAACAAATTATAGTTGGAGCAAATCAAATAATTGTATCTTGAAAATCTTCATAAAAAGTTGTACGTCATATTTTCATATTAGTTCCCAGAAGTACCACTGTCTTGCAAAACCTAAAAACAATCACATGACTAAATATTTCTGATATACATACGTTTAATAATTACATTCAATTACACATTAATATTACCGCTTTACTTCCCTTGGATCCAGAGTTGTATTTAATCCTATCCGCTGCATGCTGTAGGAACGTCATAACTGCCTTTTTAATTTCAAAATCAGTTGCAGATGAAGTCAAAGCATTTTCTCGTACAGCGTCTAAACAATGGTAATTTTCAATTAATATAAGCAAATATTTAGACCAGATATATGTACTATCAAATCCATATACTTATTTGTACCTTTCAACACAGAATTTGTTTCGGTAAGACTGAAGATTTTTTTAGTGGATGTGCCAAAGTAGGTAAACTGTTGGCAAACTTCGTCGTTCATCAGCTTACGAAGCATACCGTTCACTCGTTCTACTAAATTTTTACCTCCAGTTAATCCCAGATGAGAAACCTAAAAATAATACGACAATGCAAATAGTTATTAACTCAATGTATATTACATATGTATCTAAAATTTAATTATATCTATTTTCAAAACTTACTGCCGAACTTCGAAAATTTTCATCCTGACTCAATTTCGAATCAAATTCTTCAAAAGCTTCTAGTGATAAAAATGGGAAACCGAAATTGCGTTTACGGGCTTCTTTTTGAGTTGCTGGAAAACTGCCAATGTCCGCCAATTTGCACACTAATAACTTCATTTCCTCAAAGGAAGATGCTAAAGCAGCTTGATTAGCTCGAATAATTGCAAAATTACGAACAACTGTGGCATTTAAATCTGAAAAAAGCATTATTCAAATTTCCAGTAGACGCAATCATTTTGGAATCGGATTTTAGTTTTAATATTTATTAGATTAAAATTATACCGAATAATATCGAACTTACTATTAAGCTCATCTCGCAAAGTTACTTCATTTCGTGAAGTCCCAGAGTTTGACTGAGAATCGTAAGTTTGATTATTAAAATCACGGGTAGACTTTGGTGTCGAAGGCTGCAATCCATCTGTATGGCCCGGCTGATTAACATTGCTCAGGTTTTCATCAAGCAAAGTAAGTGTGTGTGTATGTGGTATGCTCTCCACAGAATCCTCCTCCCCACCATATTCCAAAATTTGCAATGGTCTTGAGACAGCCGAATTTTCCTGTGGTACCTGGTTTCCGACGAGAAAATCTAGTGGTGGAGCTGGAAGTCGTACAAATTGCTGAATCTTTCTGGCCACTTTTTTGGCGGGTTCACCACTACTTTCCTCTTCCCCAAACTGTGTCTGTTTCCTCTTGTGATGTGTCGAAACTTCAATATCAGAATGTTCGCAAAAGTGGGGAATATTGGAAACGGCCAAATTGTACTCATCTGGAAAAAATAAGTGAATCCTGTGAATAATATACCGCATGTTTGTGTTCCAGCTAATAAGCAATTTTATGGATTGAAAAATATAAATAATTACCAAATCCGTGGAATATTCTGGCTGCATATTTTTTCCAAGCTTTTTTATTTGGGGCGTCTTTATTTCGTGCTGCTTTATAAATGTTTTCCAGGTTCGTATACTTTGGCCAATAGCAGGAAAGATTACCATTGTCATAAAAAAGCCACGATCTTGGGACAACTTCAACTTCTTTGTATTTAAGAAAGGAAACCACAAAATAATCGCTGTCACCGATCTCCATTACAGTGCCGTGTGAAGAACTGGAAACACAACAAATTTATTTTTACTTGGGAGTACCATAACCTTTTTATCAATATTTGACACTGAATATATAGTTTTGCTGGACATTTTTAGGTCAGTCAGATATATTTCGGCTAAAGATGAACTGCATGGGTGAACATAAAATGGCTCTTTTTGCTTGATATTTCTACCAATTATGACAATATCATTTGAATTTTCAGACGTTGCTAAACTGCAAACTTTTATTAGACTTCCATCATTCAGTACACAAAAGCAGTCACTTTTATTGCATTTGAGTTGGAATCCTTTAACAAACACATTTCGAAAATAGGGTTCCGTAGTTCCAGGAAAGATTTCGGCTTGGTCATAGGTAGGTTGAAGTCTTGGCAAACATTGACTCTTCTGTGTCACCGTGCCCTCAATTTCAGAAATTCTTCTGTGTATTTGTTGGAGCAGAAAATTAGGCTTTCTAATCAACTTTTTGAGATAACCAAGCTTATTTTCAAA
This sequence comes from Allacma fusca, assembly GCA_947179485.1. Classification (NCBI taxonomy): domain Eukaryota; kingdom Metazoa; phylum Arthropoda; class Collembola; order Symphypleona; family Sminthuridae; genus Allacma; species Allacma fusca. The sequence continues at coordinate 1,406,249 of OX359249.1, read as the reverse complement.
CTTAAAAGCTGACCATTGGTCAAGTGGTCCAAGGACTTTGCTGTCTTCGACTATGTGCAGAAGTCCATGTACATTGTATGTACAATGCTGTAATCCGTACAATGATTTGAATTCACTGACGAAATACTCCAGAAGGGATTGCAGGTATTCCGGAAACTGAGAAATCAATCTTGAACTACACAAAATGGATACGGCAAAATGCAAGCACAGGAAATGTTCATAATACTCCTTTTTTAAAATGTATTTTAACACTACCGGACCTGTGTAGAGCAGGAACGACCGAAGTTCTGTGGCTTTCCATCGATCGAGTTCCCGAAGAGATCTAGATTTTCTGTTAAAATCTATTGGTTGATGCAAGGCACAAAGGAGTAAATTATTTGAAATTTGTTCTGCTTGACCAGCGCTAATCTTAAATGAAGAAATGGGTCCTTTAACCCATAAATTAATTAGCTTTCGAGTCACTCCAAGGCATATTAAGTGCATGTACTCGTACGGAAATGCAGAAATTATGTTAATCGGGAGTCGGATCAACGGTGACGTTCCTGTATGGTGTTCCGAGTCCTCCTGATCTCGGAAGCTTGCATCGGTGCGTCTTGCACAATCAATTTCATCAAAAACGACCTTTCGTTCCCAAGTACCCTTTACGCTGCATTTTTCACAAGAATGGTACCCATTGTGCCCTTTTATACACTTCAAATATGCCCTTGCAGGGGCATCACATGCAAAACACTGTAATTTTATCCGTGTTTTTGTTCCTCTGATTTCGAAGTCGTTTTCCAGCAAATTTGTAAGTTCAGCAAGGAACGGCCTTAAATATTCCTCCACATTGCTGGGTTTAGATTTACCTAAATAAATTCCTATTGTAAAAATGTCCTCAGTTTTAACATTCACAATACTACCCAAAATTGGCCAAAACTGATCCGATGAACTTTTAAAAACTGGTATACCATCGACGTTTATTTGAAGAAATAATACAGGCGGAATATTTTCACAACTTTCAAGAACATTTCGTAAACAATTCTTCAACCCAAAATGAACATAGTTACCAGGTCGGACTTCATTTACGCTGGTCTGTCTTGGAGTCTGTAACAAAGTTCGGGGATCCTTTGGAAGATTTTGAAAGCATGAGTGGGTTTTCAATGTAGATAGAAGCTCGGATAAAGCAGCGTGAGAAATTTGATGCTTCAAACTCCATGCTTTTAATATCTCTGGAAACGGTTTTTCAGATTCAGTACTTGAAAACTCACTTGAACTCGTTACATTACTTGTACTTGCATCTGAATTTTGACTGTCACAATCAGATGTAATATAACTTACTTCTTCAATTGTTTCTGGGCCTCCAATATCTTCGGGGTCTTCACAGTGCAGTGTTGTAAATGCATTTACAGTTTTTCGCGGTTCAGTTGTGGGTTTATTGTTATTACCTTTATTCCCTAACTGAAATTTCACGTACTGAGAAATAATTCTACGCTTATGTCTACAGGAATAATGCTTATTTATCCGCAACATTTATTACTTATTTAAAAACTTACCAATACTGCAATACCAAACTTAGTAGTTGATGAATCACATGAGTAACACATAAATGTTAAACATGAGACCATGCCTACGGAACTACAAAATGGTCTTCGGTGACGGTTGAATTTGGTATTGCTAAGGACACCTCGTTGGCTGGCGCAACGAGCATCATCATTATTTTACAAAAAATTCCAGGGGCTTATGATCTGATTCATTCGTATGATAAGATACTGAACATTTTGCGAATGGTGTCAGTTATTGATGCGTTCAATGTAATATTTTAGAACCATGTCGGAATTTCCGCATTTTTGAGACATCTAGTAGATGTCATAATTGGCACACGTAAATGATATGAACGTATTAAGAAGTTCAGGCATTATTTCTGACTTCATTACGATATGCAGTGCTAGCTGGGAAGATATCTCCCCTCCAAGGGTCCTATAATGAGGTACTTAATTACTATATACTCACAATTCGACATTAGGTCTGATACCCGGGAAACTAAATTACAATTATCGGGTATTTAAGCTACTGTGTGTTATGTGCAAGATATATGTACGCCATCTATGAGGTTATTATGTACTAATACTATATATGTGTATACATGAAACATAATGCCATAAACGAAACTACTGTTGGTTCCCACAGCTAGCATACTGAAAATACAAAGAATTCAATTATGGAAAACGTTGGACCATATAAACATGATATCATCAATGTTTTGGTAAGCTAGGTTCCTCCGCAGGTCATTAAGTATCGATTCAACTTGATACTTGAACTCCATCATTACGAATTTTCTGTCGGCCCATTTTTAGTTACGTCAACAATTCTTTATTATAAACTATTTATATTACTCGAGTAATTAACTTTTAAGACAAACAATAATTCTGAGCACAATTGTTGCAAGTCTATTAATTCAACTCTATTTTATGTACAATACTATAGAATCTTCACTTCAGTTAAAAATACTTTCGCCACTGCTCTTTGATTAGCTTTACGTTGCAAGTAAAAAATTTCAACAAATTTAAATGTATATTTAAGTATTTACACTTGATGAAATAAGAATGTTCCATTGAAAAGCATACTTTATTTTAACCGGAATTTTGAATAACAAATCCGATTCCAAAAATTTTTTGAATGCATTTTTGAATTAAAATACTTCCTACAAATCATTTATGATTCCAATATGATGAAAAATACTCACATTTTCTAATATAATTCCGATACCAATTCCCACCCTTGGTTATTATTATGCATTCGCACAATATTTTTGAGGTACAATATTGTAAATTAAACAAATTATGGGAAACACATGATTATACGTAAAATTTATGGCAAGCGTGTAAACATATGAAGTAAAAAATCAAACAATTATTCAAAAATCAGTTTAGCAATTTTTATAGCAATTAAATAATAAATGCGTAGAATTTTTTTATAATAAACTAATTCAAAAAAATCTTTTTCACATTTTAAATTCGTACGAAAATGTGAAAATTTTGTGCTTCAAAGATAAAGTAGGGTTACGTTAACCTAGCAGCGTTAATGTACACAACTGAATTAAACTTAATCAAGTGCATTTTATACGCATATTTTTATCAAAAAAGAAATTCGGACCTAATTGAGGATTTGTTATTCTTTTTTGGTATGTAAAATGCTTGTACACCACAACTTATGGTTGGAATGGTTCAATTTAGCCCAATTAACGTGCTGAACTGAATTCAAACGAGATGTTCGATTCAATTCAGTATAAACCAAGTCCATTCAGTTTGATACAAAGTTATGAACTGAACTGAATTGATTAAGTTTTATGGTGCATTAAATCGAAAATGTAGTGAATTGAATTGATGTGAGCACTAGACCGCAACTTTATGAACCTCATGCTAGATATACGATATTGTATAGAGATACTATATCGCCGCAAAGCACTGAAAATTATCGTAGCATACCGTACCTCAAATGCTTACGGTAATCGTGGTATTACTGTACTACAATACCGTATTTGACATGTATAATTATTATCTAGTTAAAGTGATTGCCATTGATGACAGCTGCCACTGAACTGAAATATAAAGGCTTAACGAATCTTACTTTACTGTTATCATAACGGATAATCTGGTGTGGTCCAACAGCAGAACCATCCCAAATGGTCTGCTCCATACTCTTGGACCAAGGAACATGGTATAGCGGATTTCCTGGACCAGAACATATGATCTGGTTCATCCGTCGGACCAGACCAGACCATTTGAACCAAATAATAAATCCACCAATCAACATTTATTCTTTGCAGTTTCCATTATGATATTAATATTTCGGGTATAAACTTCTTTTGTTGTCGTTTTTAGGATGTTCCTATATTCTTGGGTATAGATTCAAAGGAATCGGTGCGGAAAAACACATCGAGTTTATAATTTGATCCGAACCTACAGTCCTGTCTGGTCCTTACACATGAACGTTCCTAATGGTCTGGTCCGATTTTTGGAACAAACCATTTCAATTGGTCCAAACCTTGGACCAGACCAAAGACCAGACCCAACACTATACTTACCACGCGTCCAATATAGAGATTTGTACTGCCCTCTTAAAATATATATATAACTTAATCTCGATAGTTTTTTCGAAAAAATATCTGAAATTTCGGAAAAAAATTCAAAATTCATGACGGCGGTTGCTGGCGCTACCCTACGCAAAACCTCAAATTTTTGCTCAGCGATGATTTTAATTAGTCATACCCACAGTTCTCAACATCAAGTAGCCCACCCCCATGCCCACTCGGGTCGGAATGAAATTTTGAGGGATCTTAGGTACCTGACCGAATGTCCCAGCGAGAGCAAAATTATGTGCAATTTCGCCCTGGTTTGCGCGGGAAATCGCGCAGAAGTTCAATTCAATTTATTCATGTCATTCAGGTCTCGCCCATAACACATTACAAATAATTATTTTCTCGTAATATTAAACATTCTTTTATGAAATTTACTAAGCTGAACAGGTTCTGTCTCCTGGACTTTGAACAGATCATACAAATTCTCTATCCTTATATTGGTAATATAATTTGTCAAGAAATTTTCCCTAAGGGGAATTAGCTGTGTACACTTCACAAAAAGATGGTATACGTTATTTTCTTCATTTAGAGAACAAAATGTGCAGTTCTCATGGCCAAAATTAATTTTAGATTTCTTGTAATACATAGTGTGGTGGCTCACTCTTAGTTGTTCAGTAAGTCTTTTTACAGTTAGAGGGATGTTAGCCTTTAGGAAGTTCGATGCATATGTGTCTGTTTTGTAAAATTTAAAATTACTTGAGTATGATGATTTCAGTATTCTTTGGATACCGTTTTTTCACATTGGAGTTGAACTGTTGTCAAGATATCATCCAAGTTTTCTAAGAATATGTCGGCTGACTGTTTTTTCCAGATTTAAATGAGTCCGAAATTTTGGAATAACGATTTTGTTTGGAAGACCCAATTGTGCTTCTTGTTGACTAGTTTCTGTTTTTACAGTTCAAATAACCTGTCGTAACACTGTCTTACATATCTACTTTCGTCCATACTTAGTATTTTCACAAGTAGCAACAAGTTTAACTATTTGTACCGTAGCATTCGTTTTCCCCGTCTCCGCTCGGATCCAGTATCTTGGTGTAAATTGGGGTAGCCATAGGAGTCGCTTTGGAAATGATTGCTGTATGTTCTCCACGTCCTCCAGTAAAGTCAGGCACCATATAGGTGATGCATACTGGTAAATGGGAAGGATGGTGGCATTCAGGAGCTTTGCCATACTGTCCCATGAATCCATAGGAGCTTCATTCAAAGTTGATATTAAGGTATTTGAGGCAACGCTGGCTTTTGATTTTATCTTATGAAAGTGCTTCTTGAATGTTCCGGACGATCGAAAGATAACCCCAAGGTATGTGTACTCTTTGACCTTTTGTATTTCGCGTCCCTCTAGGAGCCATATAAGCTTTGTTGGAACAATTCCCATGGGGAAAAACAACGACATTAGTTTTCAACAGGTTTATTTCAAGACTCATTTCTCTGTAGCATTTGCTTAATATATTGACCTTCTTTGGGCAAATCTTATTTGTACAGATACGATTGTCGATTTCAAAAGACTTGATTTGACCCACTCCTCGCATTTTCCAATGTCTCTTATGTTAAAATGGAGTAGAGAGGTGACAAATTTTCCGAAAAAATTCAAAGAGTTATCTGAAAGGGGAACCAAATGCTGAAAAGATTGACACGTTCCATAAATACATAAATTCGGTTCAAGAGTCACTGCCTGCCTTAACTGACGCTAATCTATTAAACAGCTTTTTTACAGATGTTATATGGAATGCGGCAATTAATGCTGGAATGTCAAATTCAGTGCACATAAATCCTAACGTGCCCAGAAACAAACCATAGTTTGACAGAGACTGACAAATTCAAAGGTACATCACGCGTAAATACCTAAAAAAAGTACGTAGCTCGAATCACCACTCCACCGCAATAAGTACATACTGCACCCAGAAATCATTGTACCTAAGTCTCCTAAAACGTAATAAATCTTTATACTTTCAAAACGTCTGCATGGCATTGAGACATACTAACTCGGTTACTTCGTTTTGGAGTACAATTAACAAGTTTAGATGAAAAATAATCTTACTCCTGATATATCTACAGAAGCCTGGGGAATATATTATGCGCAGGTAATGCCAACTCGGAAAAATATTTACTTTGAGGAGGGTTCTTTTTACCTTGTAGACCCTACATTAGACAGATTTTAGTCAATCCGAGCTGCAGTTTGCCCTTTATAATCTAAAACAAAAAATCTGCGGGTATGGATGGAATCCCAAATGAGTTCTGGAAGTTTTCCCCGGCTAAATTTTTACCAGTATTACTTAATGTTTTAAACTCAATATTCAATTCGGGAATAACCCCTCACTCCTGGTCAGAAATAGAATTATTCATGCTTCATAAAAGGAGACAAATCTTGTCAACAAAACCTTGGAGCGAAGAGACTCAAGCGGAATTTAGAATACAAAGGGGTTGTCTAGACCCTGGCTGAGTCAAAATTATCCTTACAAAGAAAAATAAATATCTTGTCGGAATACTGTGATATTAATGGCCTTAATATTAACCTATCCAAAACCAAAATCATAATTTTCAGAGCTTGGGGCGGTAATGGTTTACATGACTGGCAATGGTCTTACAGAGGAGAACCTATTGAGACTGTATCTAGCTATACTTACTTGGGAATTAAATTTTTCCATTCTGGCCGCTTTGATTCTGCGGCATTGGATATGAAATCAAAATCTATGCGTACGATTGGCCCTACTCTTCAAACTCTTGCCAATTCAAGAACTGACTCATGGCAAAGCTGAATGAAACTGCTAGACTCTATAGTTGTACCTATACTTCTATTTGCCAGCCCAATCTGGGCGCTAGTCTACTTGGAAAAGCTGGAACCTGTACAAACCAAATTTCTAAAATCCGTACTTTGGCTTCCCCGCAATACATCCTCAAGTTTGGTAAGGATTGAAACAGGCAGGGTTATGATTAAAGCACGGGTCCATGAGCTTCTAATTCGCTTCTGGTTTCACATCCTCACTTTACTAAGCACTCGACTGACAAAAATCTGTTACAGTCGTCTCGTAGAACTTAATAATATCCAAGGCTCAAAAAACGTAAATAACTGGGCTTACAAAGTCGAAAAAATTCCGTGTGACCTATTGTTTCAATTGATTTGCAAGGTACAATCTCCCGAATAACTCAGTACAGAGATTAAAAATATCATCTCAAAGATATATGAAGACAGTGTGAACAGTGATGCTCATCGTTCCTTTTTATCAGCCAACTTCGATTATAGATTCATAAAAAGTCACTTCTCTACTTCTCAATATTTGCTTTTCAATATATCAATTAATTGCTTAAGAACCGCATGTAATTTTAGACTCAACTCCGAACGTATTTATTTAAAATTCTTTTCGCATACATTTAACTTTGATAACTGCGTACATTGTAACCTGAATGAAATCAATGACATCTTCCACTTCATTGTCAAATACCCCGTGCTGTCTGTCTATAGAAATAAGTTCCTTTCTAAATATAATGTATATTCATTTAATCGTACTCAATTACTTTTATTTTTTTAAACTTAAGTCACCTGACACGGTACCGGACCTTCATAAATACAGTAAAACTTGTATATAGTGGCCGGCTATATAGTGGTTTCCTCCACATTGTGGCCCATGTCAGGTTTCCCCGTCATAAGTCCTATCTTTTAACATTACGTACACCCCGCTTATAATAGTTTTTTATATATTGGTTCCCTGCCAATTATGGTCTGGGATTCTTGACCATTCGTATAGAAATGCAGGCTTTCAACTCTGCATACAGTGGTCCGAATAAACATTAGTATAAATTCAAAAAGTAAGTAAAGTAGTAGTAGTAGTATAAGTAAGTATTCAAAAACGTCATGCACATTCCAGAACACGCATTTCTTGTGTTGAGGCTTGGAGTGGTGCTTAAGTGTGCTCGGTATGATTGGTTTTCGAAGTTCTTTTAAAGGGAATTACAATTATGACGTCTTGGGTAACAGCCCACCAATGTGTACATTTCCTTCAAGAATTTCTCGCAAGGAACAATATTAAAAGTCTAAGTCTAAAGCATTCAAAAATTAGTAATTACTTTAATAAAGTGTAATTGCTAATAAAATATTGCATACTGAGCAAGCATTAATGCATTAATTGTGCGTGAGAATTATTTAATTTGAAGTACTGTATATAGTGGTTAGGACCACTACATCCGGCACAATGGTCCCTGTTAATAGTGGTCAAATTTTCTTTCCCCTAGAGAAACCACTATAGACAAGTTTTACTGTATGTGTCTAGTTCGCTTAAATTCTACAAACTACTTATATGATGAAGCTTAACACTATTAACTGCAATGTACTATTAACAGGAAGATATGGGAATGCCCGATTGGATTCCTGAATAAAAATTTGATTTGATGGTACCTAAAAATGTCATTCCGATCCCGAGTGGGCATGGGGCGTGGGTTACTTGTGAGCATTAAATACGTTTTGAATACAAATCAAAATTGGAGTAAAGAATGTGTAAAACCTTTTTTTGTAAACTAATTTATTTGTCAACAATCGTAACTTTCTGCACATTTACGCTGTAGTTATTGGGCTAGCCGGATAAAATGAATTTTGATTATGAAACAAATCTCTAAATCATGGGACAATTGAATATTTTTTGGCATTGTCCTTTATGTATGTGAGCTCTGATGGTATCAATAATTTCTTGGCACCATTCTTGAATAGGCCTGTTCAGTGCTGAACTGTATTAGATTTATGACATTAAGTTACATTTAAATACATATGTTAAATCGTCAAGTAATTTCCTGATTTAGTATACTTCCAACATAGCACTTGTCGGCCAGTATAGCTACGCGTGGAGCGCCAGGTTAACATACGTCTGGAGGCAGCAGAGGGGCTCGTCCCGACTTAGCGATATCCTTGCCGCGACTCGGTATGGGCAAATACCAGTAGTATAAAGCTGTAGCGTCTAGAGTTACCTTGCTTGTCATAGAAATAGTGTACGTTGGCAGGGAAATACTCATAGAACTTATTTCCGCTAACAGTTCTTGCGCTGATTATTAGGAATGCTATTTCTACTGTTAAATAACGTATTTGATTGATTACATTAATAAGTTAAATAGAATTTGATAAAATGTTAGTAGATAATAATTATCCATAGAGGACTCTCAGAGACATTCAACGACAACAGTCGCACTTATTTGTCCTGCTTTTGCCTTATCATTTTCCTCGCCAAAATTTTTTACATGAATTAAAATAGTCTCTGAGCGACTTCTTTAAAAACTCCGGACAATTGTATAACATATGATTAGTATGATTTCTTCCCATTTTAGCCTCCAAGAGTTCTCTGGTTTCATTATCAAGCCTTTCCAGAACACCACATATTGCCCAATCGTTATTTATATCCGAACTAATTTCTCTACCAAGAGCTTTTAGTCCTAAAATGCAAGCAGTAGATGTGTCGACCAGAGACCTTAGACCTGTGGCACTCTTGTCTTTTAATACAACTTGTGAGTTGAATTTTTGACTATGTGCTCGTACCAACACTTTTGTACTTTGGTATCTTTTTTCAAGCACATTCCATGCATCATCATAATTATTGTCAGAAACAGAATATTTTTTGATTAGCTCAGCAACAACACCGTGAAGAGCTCCTTTAAGACACTGCAGCTTCACTGCTCCTTTCAAATGTTGATTATGCACAGTTGACTGAAATATGTCCCTAAATTCGGTCCACTTCAACCGTTCTCCGTCAAAAGTTGGTAAATCGAGTTTTGGTAGCTTCACCTTTGCGGTTGCAGCCTGACCACTTCTCCCAACATTGCTTCCATCGGTATAAGGTGCTTCTCCGATCATCATTTTCCTGATTATTACTTTCAGCGTGTGATTAGCTTCGTAATACTTGTCACTAATCTCATTGAAAGCTTCTTCCTGAGCTTCAATTTCTGCCTCTTCACAAATAATCATGATTTCATCTGACAGCTCATTAAATTCAATCCAAATTTCTTTCAACTGATCAGTAAGAATTTCGGTGTCATCAGCATCTAATAGCTGGGATATGTGTGTGTCAATTTTATTCTTTGCCCTTTTAAGATTCTTACGTTTCCTCAAAAGATCATCCATTGTAGCTCTCAACGGTTTTCCAAATAAATCCACGCAAACGAATACAGATAATTCTATGCGGTTCGGTAAGGACCAAAATTAATGTAGTCTTTTGTTTCCGTCAATTTCAGGTGGAAGAAATTTATATTGAGTTATAAGTAATTAACAGAATGTAATTATGAACAAAGCCAATTTTATTTCATCACTATCAAAATCCTGTGTCTGCTCTCAACAACCGTTCTTTTCATACTCCTCTTCCAACTCAGATGTATCATAGAAAAATATAATTTTGTGAAGCTATATAATAATATCAATTTTCTTGAATTTCAAACTATTATATAGTTTGCCACTTATTGTTTACAAACATAATTCAAATTATCTCCTTAACATCATCATTTACAAACTACCATTACTTTCTGAACACACGGCATTCTTTGAGGCTTGGAGTCAACAAGTAGGAGTCATTCAAACAGACACTTTTATGTCTGACGACGAACCCGCATTTTCTAACGCTTGGAAGGCAGTGATGGGATCAGCTCAGAAGAAATTACTCTGTTCATGGCACGTTTTGCATAACTGAATAAAAATGTTTCTTGTTTGGATAAAGAACGTAAACGCAAGTTATTTAGCCAGTTACGAGTAGTAATGCAAGAATTACATCAACTTGACTTTGAACAGGCATTTCAAATTTTGCTACAACAAGTTGAAAACGACACTGTTTGCAGCAAATTCCATTCGTATTTCAGTCACTATTGGTCAACAAAAGAAGAGTGGGCTTACTGTTATAGGAATCACGCGGGAATTAATACTAATATAAAATTAGAAGCACAAAGACATTAAATACAAGTATTTACGGGGTAAGAAGGTTAAACGGTTAGATGAAGGGTTTCATGCTGTGTTGAACTACCTCCACCAGCGGCAATTCGATCGTATAATTTCAGATTACCGGAGCAAAGTCACCACTAAAGATCACGCATTGCAACTAGCTCATAGCCGCACTAAGCAGATAGTTGGGAATGCAAATCGTTCTCCCAAACACTCACCACGTACAACTTATGGAAGACATTAGACAATTGCATTTGCCAAACCAGATGCTTGAAGTGCAGTACATGCATTCATATATATAAATGTGCGTGCCTTGAAAACTCCATCCGGAACAATATGTGTAAACACATTCACCTTCTTTGTAAATATCTTGCTCAAAATCCCCAACCGGAATCGAGCGATGAGGAACCCGATCTAGTCATCGATACAAATGCATTTGTGGAGCAGCGTCACGAGGAAATGCAATTTCATTTAATGGACTTAAACAAAAATGCTACGAACTATGATTATAGATAGACCAATGAAACACTTACAGAACAGCTACAAAATGTCCTTGAAATTGAATCAACTAATGAAGATTACAGGATCATTCACAAATGTCTGTCAGACGCAATGGAGCAAATTCAAGTTATAAGTCTGCATTAGGCTCTTTTACCACGTAGTCAACATCAACAACCGGGAAACACAAATGTTGAAAAACAAATGCGTTTCATTCCAAGAAGGACGAGGTTCATGCAAAGCACAAACCCAGACCATTTTGATCGTCAAAACACCATGACTGACTTGCTTACAGTTAGGCTTCTTCCTTCTACACATGCCTCACTCCCAAGCCCAACTTCAGTGGAGATTTACACCTACACAGATATTCCATGTGCTGACGAAATGGAAGTGGAAACATATTGAGCTTATTTAGTAGAGCTTTGTAGAAGTATATTAAGTTCTGTTTTCAATTTACTCTAAGATTTCAATAGTGCAGAGTTCAAATCAGACTTTGGATAACAAAGAAGGCAAAATTTGTATTCACAATTAATGTGATGTCAATACGCTAAATCAATATTATTAAGGAAATGTAATCATTATATTGTAATTTCTTGTACTTAAATTTAAAACCATATGGATACATACTATTATGTTGCAGTTGACTTTAGAGTTTACATTCGAGTTTTGTGGTTTTGATTTGGAATTTGTAATATCTACAATAATTATTCTAACACTTATTCTTTTACTGTATATAATTTTACGTCATTGTTGTAACTAGGTTGTGCTTGCACTTTTTATAAATAGCTACACGATTTGATAATACTAATAAAACTTGGCTTTCAGTTTTTAATGGTGTTCTTGAACGTCATTGTAGTTAAACGTACCATTTGGCCCAAGGGGTACTACTGATAAATTGCTAAGCAACTGTTGTCGCCTGAGCGCGCTTAACGTTGCCTTAGTGGTTAATGCAGTCATCAACTGTGTGTGTAAATATTTCTTCTCAGTCGCATTACCTTCCAACGATGCTAAACAGCTGACTGGTAAGAGTGTACAATACGTACTACATAGTTTTTACAAAGCAACTGTTGTCGACTGAGTGCGCTTAACGTTGCCTTGTCTTGTGAATGTGTTTGTTGATACTATTTGTCAATCGCAGATTTTGTGACAAGTGAACACTACAAATCATGTCATCGTTGCCTCTGCAATGTTTTAATAACAATTACTGGGCATCACGCTTTGTTCTGAACATGTAGAGGTTTTTATCCATTTCGACTCATGTGCCTGCAGGTCTTCTGAAAAAGATGCCTAACCTCCGTTGTCGGACCAGAGCGACAAAGCCCGGCGAAACCGAGCAGCTGGCTTCGTTTCCGAGTTCCCCGAGGCTTGGAAGGCTTCCAAGCCTCACGAGGATACCGGCACAAATTGGACAGCCAATGTGATGACCAACCACCTAGGGTATTATATCTTGGTCGTTGTGTTACAAAGTGTGTGCGCAAGCCACTGTAAACAGTCAAATGTTTTGTGCTTAGTCTATCCTGTATTGTAGGTACGTCCACGAACGAGGTCTTGGGCCCAATGGTGGAGGTCGAACGACGATCATGAGGCTCTGAATTTTGTCATCCGTCAGCCCGGCATGGACATCGACACCAGGCTAGATAGTGACGTGATGACGAGTATCGGGAAAGGGACGGTCAGCGAAGGTTGCCTGGAGCCCGTGAGCTACCTTGGGGGCATATCCTTCCATTCGGGTGTATTGTTAAGACACGACTTCACAGCAATTTGAACCGATTTAGCAATACATTCAGAGTACAATGTTTTCTTGAAATTCTAGTTTCAAGGAGTACCAATTCCAGACTGGAGGGACTTGAGGAGGGAAAAGAAGAAACAGGGTCGGAACGACGAGAGGGTAAAACAGCGTATGTGCCAAAAGGTTAATGCCAAAAGGGCGGCCAGAGCGGAGGCGAAGAAAAACAGGGTCGAGTCTTCCTCAACGGAGTCCAGTCGAAAACTTATGGTAGATTATTCATGAAATCCGAACACACTAAATAAATTTAACAGAATACAATTTAATAACTAGCTTTTTCGTTATACCTTAGTACCTCCGACTCAAAGGATTTAATTTTATTTATTTCTATGTACAGATTTGAATCGAATGACGATTCATTTCCGTATTCTTTGTTTTCAATTGTAATTTGTTCCAACATGGTAATTCAATCGTTTAGCATTAGACAGTGATGCGCCCGTTACGTTACTTTTACCTAACAATAACGCCGTTTTTAACGTAACGCCTAACATTTATCAGAATAACGATAGCGTTCCAGTGTGTGTAAGCAGAAAACGATATTGTAACGTAACGCAACGCTATCAAACGAATATATGCATGTACTTACATATTTTTGCATTACGTATTGGCATCTATTATTGGCTTTCCTTGGAGTAACTGTACATGCAAATAAACTGAGGAAATGTTAAAAACTTGAGCTGGATGTGGACACCCTGAGCCCGGAGCATCATTTATGTAAATTATTGAAAAAATGGTTTTGGCTCTTTGTTTTGCTCAATCCACAAGCTTTTGCTCACAAAAAACGATATGTGACCGGCTTAAAAATTAAGTGTTGGTGTTAACAAAGTTTTCAGTAGATAAGAACTAATCATGGAGAATACTGCTGCTAGTAAAAGCAGAAAAAAGGATTTAAAAATGGGCAAATCTTGCACTGATGCGTTTTTCGCTACAATTCCTGCATACCAGGAACGTCTGGCAACACTAGTTGTTTGACATTTTAGTTTATAACGAGCGGACAAAAATACTAACGATAACGGAGAGTAACGGCTATTTTATATTTTTCAATGGTAACGAAAACTAACGCTGGAGTATAACCGTTGTCTTGTAGTAACGGAACGGTAACGCTGAGTTTAGCATACGATTATTAGTAATGTAATGATAATTAACGACACCTTTAAACACTACCAAAGTAGTGTAACGTAACGTAACGAAACTGTGGATGCGCATCTCTGGCTTTAGATTATAGCATATTAAATAATAATGTTGTAATAATTTTCATTTTTAATTATAATTGTACTATATTACTGTTGTGTCCACATGTTATAACGATGTAATCATGTACTGTATTTCCATGTAGTTTACTTTAGTGGGATGTAACTACACAGTTTTTTCTAGTTTACTTTCCAACCGTATATGCATTGTAATCACTTTACAACCAAGTAATTTATAGCTTATATTCCAACTAGTTTGTTTCAATATTTATGTTGGAATAAAACACTAATTATGCGTATTATTATATTAATTCTCCCTTAAAAATTGACTATTAGTTTTGCATAAGTAAATATCTAAATCAATTGATTGTGTAAATAAAATTTGCCTGCTTCAATTTTGACAACGACGATCGTTGAAAATGAAAGTTATCTAGTCTTAAGTAGATCATATACTGACATTGCAGAAATTGGCCGCCAGATTTTGTATAGTTGTTTAACTCAAGTTGTTTAATTTAATTTAACAATAATATTTTAAATTTTACCTTTTATTTCAATTTTAGTTACCTTGATGTTCGTAATTCTGAGGATATTAATGACGAATGTGCTTATATATCAGGTGATATGATTCTAGTGTTATTTTAATTCACTCCCTCTTTTTGTATTGCTTTATCAGATGCAAAGGTATACGTGGACGCCGAAAGTACCTGCGTACTTTCCTCAGCATTAAAGTCCTCCCAAACAACTTCCTCTTCCGCCAGGTCTTCGATTTGTAAGTCTTTTTATTACTTATACCGTTGTTTATTATAATAGCACAGTTTAATAATGATGAAACCGACTATGCCTACGGCGGGAAGACATTTTGTACTGATTTGTAGTTGTAAATTTTTCCATAGGGTCCTGGGTGTACCACAATTAAAATAATCGAGGAATATTATAAATTGTGAAAATTGTGATAATATTAATCCGTAATCCAACGTGTGTGTTATGTAGCACATCCGGTTCTGAATATACTGATTACAACAGACAATATTTTTTTCTTCCGTAGCGCAAAATGGGCGTTATTGTGGATTATTAATGCAGTCAACTATCGTTATAAGGGATGGATTTGTAAGGGAAAAGTTGCTATGTGGGATGCATTTCCCAGGCAAGATCTCCCATTAATGCTTCCCCCAATTAAGCATCTCCCAATGCTTAAGAAAAGTGCATATAAGGGGCATTCCTATAAGGGAAAACTCGCTATAAGTGAACATATAATGCGGTACCATGGAATGATAAATACTCCCTATAAGGGATTTTAAGTCTAAAATCATGCAACCGCCCTCTCTGCTTATATTATGCAGTCATAATTGTGAACGATTTTGTTCCAGCGCATTATGTCGTTTAATTTATTTTCATACATTTCATTCGATTTCGCAATTTTGACTGTTCGTACCGCATGGTCTTCATAATTACATTAGTTCAACTCGTTATAATAACGACTTGTACTGGTAAAAAATCTCAAAGCCACGTGTGTAAAGAAAGACATGGCTACTTCAACTGTGAACAATATCTGGAAAACCGAGTTCCAGTTTTGGGAAACGATGTAATAGTAGATTACGTGGCATGACATTCAAAGAAACAGGCATGTTCCAATAAGTGGAGTTTTACTGATGGAACAAGTAAACCGAATTGCTGAAACATTAGAAGAGACTGAATTCAAAGCTAGTGAGGGTTGGCTCAGTAATTCCAAAAAAATACATGGTGTTAAATTTGTAACTTGTGCTGTTGATGACAGTGTTGTTACAAATTGGCTAGAAAACGTTTGGCCAGGATTACAGGCTGGGTTCAAGTCGTAGGATATTTTTAATTACGATTAATCTGCTCTGTTCCACAAACTTATTCAAATAAAAATATGAGTAGAAAAGGTCAAGTTTATACTGGTGGAAAACTTTCCTTGGAGCGGATTACCATTCTTTTGGGAACCAATGCCACTAGTAGTGAAAAATTGAAACCTTGGGTTATCCAAGTGTTTCCTTGTTTATAGGGCAAAAATCCTAGGTGTTTTAGAAATGTGAAGAAGACTTTACCCGTCAATTATTACTTCAACAGGAGAGCAAGGTTGACACCGGAAGTAAGTTGAGAAGATCATGTACCTATATGATAAAGCGTTCTAATTATGTAATAATTATTCAATGTAAGCGTTATTAAAAAATGTTTACTTTAGAAATTTAGCTTGTTGGTGAAAACTTTAGACCTCAAAATGCGATTCAAGAAACGACAAATATTCAGCATCGTCGATAATTGTTCTGGTCATAAAATTCGTGTCAAAACGCCAAACGTGAAACTAGTGTTTATAACTACAAACGTCATCCCTAATCTACAACCACTTGATCTTGGCATCATCAAAGCAACCAAATATCATTACAAAAGTGCGCTAGTCCACTAAATAATTGAGAAACTCGACAGTGGCGAAAGATTCGACTTATTGCGAGGGATAATGGGCATAGCTACTGCATCATAGGGAAAAGTCTCTTTAACTACCACCAGCAACTGCTTTAAAAAGAGCCGATTAATTACCGACGTAACTGTCAACAACGAAAAATGTGGAAGTTACGGAACAGCCGCTAACGGATGCAGATTGAAATCAAGTGTCTTCTGGAGTCTCTATGAACGAATATTTGAATGCCGACGAGAAGGTAAACATTTAGACAAAAAAGAAGTATATAATTACTAATTTTAACTGGCTAATTTCCAAAATGGTTACTACTGTGATACACATTCTCATTCATAGGTCATGTCATATAATTTGATGGACTATGAAGAACGAGAAGATGATTCGGAGCAACAAGCTGGTGAAGAGGATCCAACAGTCTATAGGAATTTAATTTCAACTCGATCAGCGCTTCAGCATATGGAAGAGCTAAAGATCTGGTATATTTCTCAAGACCTAGAGCTACCAGATTTTTTGGCGACAATTTCATCAGTTGAAGGATTTATAACGAAGCAAAATAGTGCGAGTCTAAATCAGTCGGCTTAAATTGTCTAACTTCAAGCTTAAGCAATACGAGTTTTTAAATACTTACGTTACTAAAATTTTAAAACTTTGATTAATACTTCATGATTAAGGTATTGAAATTATAATCGATAATTTTCTAGTATGCTCTATTAGGGAATTTGTCCCATATACGCATATAAGGGAGTGTTTATAAGGTACAAAGTATCCCATTCCCCAGAGGTTCCGTTATAACGATAGTTGACTGTATTGTACTTTTGAATATTATATTTATTTTTGATTTATTTTTCAAGTATCACGAGTAACGATGCCAAAGATTTTATGTAAAGCCATCCGCCATTATGGATGGTTTGTGTTATAAAAATTACTGTATTATATTTAGCTCTATTTTACCAAGTAGAATCAAAAACAAAGTTTATATTTGTGTTAGTTCCCCCTAATATTGATAAGCAAGAAATATCACTTGTCTCAAAGATCATATGGTCCGGAGTACGTGAATTATATTGGTGAATTATATGCCAACAATTTTTAGTGAGCAGCCATGCCAATAATCATATATTTTATTTCCATGAAATTATTTCTTCTTCTTTTCATACATTAGACGGACTTTTAAGCTTCCAATCAGGCAACATATTCATGCAACACAATTACGCTCATATACTCTCCGCTTCTTTTGCTCACATATTTTTACTCATTCGCCGCACACTCCATTCATCTTTTCGGTATAAATTTCAAGCGTTTTGATCATCACAATTTGCGTGGTTCAAACGAGATACATGTCCAATAATGTTAGAAGAATTGTGGCATTTTAGCTCACATATATTATCTGAACATATTCTGTATAGTAAAAATGGACCGCAGTATTTTTGTATAAACAGCTAGTGATACCCTTAGATATATTCACTGCTGTAGCATATACGAGATCACCTACTTTATAATCTGGAGCTGATGTGTCCGTGTCATAAATTGCTCAATCCTTTTGCTGATTAATTCTGAATACGTTCATTGACATCATAATATTGGTCTATACTTGATTATTTGGTATCCAAGTTTTGAATCACATGGTGTTCGTAATTCCCTCCCAAAATTTAAATAAAACAATGAAAAATGTGTAGAATTATTTATACATGAATTCATAGCAATTCTAGATATTCATAGCATTTCTTCCAAATTACAATCACATTCAGTGTATGATGCTATCTTTGATTGTACGATTATATCTTTCACAAGGATTACTTTGGTGATGATACGACGCAATCCTCCATGTTGTAACACCAGGAGATACACATTGCTGAAATTTTTTTCAAGAATTTGTTTAGCATAATCAGTTATTTATGTAGATGGAAACCCCCATTTCAAAAATACAACACATAGTCTGCGTATTATCGCTGCTGCTGTGGCTGCTCGTAATCCAAATATTTCAACGTATTTTGTTGCTCTACTCACTACCAGCAGTAAATACCGATTTCCTTTGCGTCCTCTAATGTATGGACCACAAATATGACATGCTATATTATCACATGGTTCACCAACATGCTGTGTTCTTATTCCAACATTGCATGTTCTTGCAGCTTCCGACATATTTCACACACATTGACAAATTTTACAATTTATTTAAGCATTTCTTTTCAATAGAATCTCTCCTCAATTAGTTCCGACATGTCCTGAAATTTTATTGCGAAAATATTGAGCATTATTAATCATCAGTGATGGCAAACAAATTTTATAAAATTCGCATTCATTTTCCCAAGGTTTATTAATACCTCCTACATATTTGTATAATCTTCCATCCATCGCTGCAATTGCATCCGTAGTTAATTTGTTATACTCGTCAATATTTGAGTATGGATTACTGCATTATTTAAATACTTGTGCTAAGATAAGGGCTTCCATATGAGATTTTATTGAATGGTTGCTATCAGGACATTTTATGTTATGAATCAGATAAACTTCATTTAATCTGCGACTTCGTTTTTAATACCCTTCTTCTAAATTACATCAAACTCATACGCTTCCATCGTGCTATATGATCTGACGGATCATTTATTTGTTTTTAGGAATGTTAAAAGTTTGTGATCTGTTTCTACCGTAATTTTTTTCAATTCAATCAAACCTTAAATTTGCTAATTCCGAAAATTATAGCAAGTTTGTTCTTCTCTGTAGTAGAATAACTTCTTTCCGATGTTCTCAAACTTCTATGCGCAAATCATACAGGATGTCGTATTCCTTCTCTTTCCTGAATTAGTATTCTAGCAATGCCATTACACATGCATTAGTAACTATTATAAATGATTTATTTAAATTTGGCATAAATAAACAACTAGATTCATTCAATTCCTTCTTAAAACGATCCAATGGTTCTTGGCAATCCAATCTGTTGTCCAAATGAATTTCGTATTCTCCATAAGCTATCTATATAATGGTCTAGCTCGACAGTCAAATTTCTGAAAGAAATGTCTATAAAAACCTGCAAATCCCCCAAAAAATTTGAATGCCACTAACATTTGTTGAACTAAGAGTATAGTGTCGGGGAGTATGTTACGGGTAAATCACTTGCCGATTTATAATATGCACAAAATGGCATTGGTTATTGCACAAACTACACTTCGACAGCATTAAATGAGATAACTCATCCATTGCCAGTTTCAGCTGCATTGCGTACTTCATTCATTCCTGCATGTGTGCTTTCCGTTTGTGCCTGCGATCTGTTCGAACTGTCGACCTGCCGGCATTAATGACTTGAAAAGTATCCAGTTGTGATTTAGTTTCTGTAAGACCGCACTACAAGATCAATTTGTGTAACTGGTAATCGTCACAAAAAGAATGATAACAGTCAATTTAAGCGATTGCTTTAGCACAAACTCCGAGTTAATCATCACGCTTTTCAAATTGGAAAAAACCCTTAATCTATATGTATACACGAAAAATATTCCGATTTGATGAAGTCTAATATAACGTTAACCTTACAATGCCTAAGATATTTAGGGAGCTTCTATTCCCAAGCTGTGAACAACCTAGCCACATGGTAATTAACAGAGCCAGTAATTTATTATGTAGCGTTTTTCGGCGGAACAATTTCATAAGTTTAGTCGCTGCTAGGGAAACAATCGTCATTAAAATCCATTATTTATTCGTTTTAACATAAATGCTTTTCTGGATAATTTGTTACCTCGGGTTACATACAAACTACTATCTTCCATCTTAGTCGTACGGTTAATTCGAATGCGTGAACTATTATTTGCGCCTTTGAATATGTAGTACAGTTTGGCTAATTGGTAAGTCGCCATATTTTAACCACCACGATTAAATTGCAACTTTGGGTAAATCGTCCATCAACATATGTAAAACACAACTGATTGTTAAAACTGAACAACTCAATTCAAATGATATAGCTATAATTCGTTGATAGCGTTCTAAATGGGTAAAAAGTTGAACCATTCGTGATAATCGTAGTGGCCATTTCTAAAAGTGAATAAGTACAGCTATCATATTGTATATCTTACATAATACTACAAAATGTATTTTGAATTTCAGATATTGTCCTCATGGCAGGTCCTTCCAATAGAACTTTTGGTCTCACCCGCCTAAACGGATGATGGATGCGAGATTGAAAATGCCGAGTATAACCTCAGTGATGAAGAAGAGGATCCTATATTAAGACTTGTATGAAGAAAATATTTTCAAAAATACAAAAGTTTATTTTTATAAGGCAGCACATTTATTATTATAATCACATATGATAATGACATATATATTGTCACGTCAGAAATAGTTTCCAAATCTTCACAATTCAAACAAAAACAAACAACACTTCCATATTTTAATCCTTCAGAATTTAATAAAAGTCTGAAGCTGAGTTCATTACTTAATACGAATAATCCTACTATCCTGAATGAATGGAAGATGATTCTTCCAAGATGGTTGGAAGCTACGAATTCGGAATCTTCAAAAATATTGGCTGTAATGATCACGTACATGTTTAAACACAATTTTGTTCCTGATTTTATGCGTACAATAATAATATCAAAGGGTGGGTATGAGAATGGTCCCAAGAGTTTCAGACCAATTACAGTATGTTCTGTTTTAAGAAAACAGTGGAAAAGGTCCTTGATTCTAGGATGAGATTCTATGTTCCGTTTTGTGATCAACAACGTGGTTTTACTAACAAACATGGCACTCTTATTAATACGACTTTATTACAAGAGTGTCTTCAAAAGGCTAAAATTGAAAAATTGGACTACACTAATACATTCTTTGATGTTACTCAAGCTTTTGATAAGATAGACCACTTACACGCTTCAAATAAAATTTAAGCTAGAAGAGCACCAACAGTACTCAAAAACCTTGCCATTAATTTCATGGTTGAGAACTCCATACGAATCAATACAATTAAAGGCAAATCTCAAAAAAATATTTTTCAAATGTGGAGTAATGCATGGGGCTCCACAATCTCCATGGTTCTATAACAACGCAGTTGATGTTGGGATTATGGAATTAAATGAACCATCTGTAAAAAGTATGTATGGCTTCCAGCTTCACCTTGACTTCCCAAATGAAGCTGTCGAAAATTTCGCTGATGATTCAGATATTTCTGCAAACTCGCGTACATCTTCGATCATTCTCAACCAAACATTTATTGGACTATATGATGAATTAGGAATAAAAATAAATTATAGAAAATCCCAATGTATTAGTCTGGTGAAAGGAGAATTATGTACAGATGATCTGTTTCTCAATGAAAATACTCGGATCAAGTGGATTGGAACCAATGAAATGGTGAAGGATCTTGGTATGAATTTTAATGATGAAATAGTATCTCATGAATAAAATCCATAAATTTGGAGGCTAAATTGAAAGACTTGTTGCAAATCCATTCCTTAATCCAGACCAAAAATTGAATATCATTAATGAATTTAACTGGCCGATTTTAATTTCCCCTACAACATATTCCCACAAAATAAAATTTCGCCTCGATTGTTTGATAAAGTGGAAATTCTTAAAAGTGCAGTTAATGAAATTTTACAAATACCAACATCAACCCCTGACGCTATGATTTATTCTAGTAGAAAGGAAAAAGAATTGGGAATTATTAAAACTTCAAGGGAACCAAACATTCAAAATTGTAATGCATGTGACAATCTACAAAATAGTGGTGTTGAAGTTTTGAATGTAATAAGAAATTGTAACAACGAAAAAAATGAATGCTTGGATAATCTAAACATGACCGAAGAATTAAAATCACATCTTGTATATATCTAACCAGATGAAGATATTTCAAGAAGCAATATAGACGAATCAAGAAATAACAGACAAACAACAACCAAAATAGAAGATAAAGACATGTAAACTTAGTAGGAATGAGTTGCAGACAGAATATGAAAAATGGAGTAAGCTTCCGAGTAAGGAGGTGTCGCGCAATTATCCCAATGTCCCACTGCTAACAAATGGATAACTAATAAATTCGGGTTATCAACATCTGAATCGATAAATGCAATCAAAATGAACGGAAATGTATTACCTACCCAGGAAACTCGTTTTGCTGGAACAGCGCTGTTACGGATCTGCATTCATTGGCTTATCGCCGACTTCGGCCAATTGCTGGAGCACGACCATTGGCCCAGTATTGGCAAACTTCAATAAGTTTTGGTGGTGCTTTACCGGAACTGGCGTAGATCCGAGTAACCGCAACCGGCATTGTAAATTAGCAATTGGAATTAGCAACAAATTGGAAAACATACAATTGCAACAGTCTTTATGGAACAGGTAAACATTTCAGTTAGCATACTAATTTTCAAATTTATAAATTTGGAGTCTAAACAAAAGATTCTTAGATATTCTTTTTCTCAGTAGACTAGAATAACTTAAAAGTTTACGGTTCCTGCAACTATAATCAGTTTTATTTTCGTCAGCGTATTTGCGAATTATTAATGCTTGCATTAATTTTGTTCTTTGCAAATTGTATGTTATGATTGTATTTGCTATATGTCAATAAAAATGTAATAATTATATAATGCTTAAAATTTTTAGATGACTATAAAAACGGTCGAAAGTTCGCAGATCGTGCGTCAAATAGTGATGAAGTGGAATTAACAGAAAACGAGGTCATAGATGGTGACCAAAGAATTTTAAGGAACAAAACTGTCAAAAAAAAGTATTACATCCCCCCACTAATCCAGATTAATAATTCCAGTGACGACCAAATTCTAAGCACCAGCTTCTCTCTTGGCAATTCGGATGAGACTTCCTGTATTGAAGAATTGAATATTTTTCAATCCGAATCTACTAATTGTAAGCAGCATTAAATTTATACTAAATAATTTAGTTTCAAAATTCCAACAAATCCGAACATTGCGTTGAGTTCATTTGATCACATAGGCAATATTTTGGTTGATCCGGTAAACGAACATTCAACAACTCAGAATCAGACAGAAACTACTGCAACTGCTGACACAATCAATTTAAACCAAGGGGTACCCAATTTATTTGTGGAGTCAACATCAAAACTCGACGAATTACTGCTGGAATTTCAAAACTTTCCAAAGGAGTTTCATAGTAAGTCCATCTTAACGTGTACCAAAGTTATAATAACTAATTTTTAAATTGTTTTGATTATTTGTATTGGTACATTGGACAGCTAGACTTTGTGTTGTAAACAAATTGTTATATGTAGACTTCGAAAAGGTAACCCTGGACAAGCTAGTGAAACTCACGAAGGAAGTGGAGCACATTTCAAGACAAGTATCCCGAAATTCTTCTCATGATGAATCTGGACTGGAATTACCTTCAGGAATTACATTTCCTATGCAGGCTAAAAAAAATTCAGCAATCCTCAATAATTGGTTGATAAACAGCGAAAATCAACTCAGGCTGGTAATGACACTTTTTAAATATAAAATATTACCAGTTTTAACATTACATTACTGGATTTAATATTTTAAAATTATGCAAGATAATTGTTATTGATTATCAGGTAACGTATTTGAAGGGAATTGGAGGAAGCGATCATAAGGATTGTGTGAGGCGAATTCTTGACCGTGTATTTTCTGGTGAATTAGCAATTCAAGTTAATTATTCTGGTGCTCACGGGAAAATTGCTTTTAAAAACCATCGGCTGTATAAATGCGTCATTGGTATTGCTTTTGCGTAGCCTTTTCAGCTTAGCAAAACTAAATGTTTTATTGTTTTATAATAGTTCTGATTGTTATTTATCGTTAGGCGCACTTCGTTTTGAATCGACCGTAAAGCCAACCGAAGTGGAGATCAATCATTGGATTCAAAAATGGTTTGGTGGTGCTGGTGATAGAAACAGAGGTCGGGCTGCCACAGCAAACAAGAGTTCAAAGGAACCTCCAGAAATAGATTCCAGTGAAGAGGATACGGCAAGTCACGATTGAAACATTAGTAATTATTTCAACTAGAGTAAATTTTTGTATATAGACAATATGGCATACAGTTGTAGCAATAGATCTAAACGCAGAAAAATTTTAAAAGAAAGAGACATGTTGTTAAAAGCAATTTGCAAAGAAAATGATGATATTCCCTCCCGGCTGTCTCCGTCTAACAACATATCCCTCAACTTGAATTTGAATGAAGTGCAAATTTCGGAAAATTATACTGTACCAGAAATTTCAACTCCCGATTTTATTGATTTGGAAAATGTATTGATTAACGAAAAAGAAAAGAATGAAAGAAGTATCGCAACTAAATTAGTCGATTGGTCATGTAAAAATAATATTTCCCATATTGCTGTAAACGAGCTGTTAGGAATTCTTAAGAGCCACGTCAACGATGAATTGCCTAATTCCGCTCGATCGTTACTAAAAACTCCAAAAACTACTCAAACAAAAACAATTGCAGGTGGTGAGTATTTTTATTTCGGATTAAAAAATTGTATTCAAAAGCGAATTAAAGAAGGCAATTTAGTCTACAAATACTCACCATATGTAAATAAAAAATATGGTAATGTTATTAACTTACTCACTGTTTCAATAGGATGTGATGGAGTTCCTGTATCTAAAAGCAATAATGGGCAGATGTGGCCCTTACTTAAGGTACTTAATCAATCCTCTAATCAAGTGCCTTTTGTAATTGCATTATATTATGGTACGTGTAAGCCGACAAATTCTGATATTTATTTAGAAGATTTTGTAGTGGAGTATAAGCAACTTCTAAATTCTGGATTGTATTTTGGTGACAAACATTTTAATTTAAGAATTAGCTGTTTTGTTGCAGACGCTCCAGCTAGAAGCTTTTTAAAGTTCTGTAAAAATCACAATGGTTATAGTTCCTGCGAAAAATGCATTTGTGAAGGAGACTGGATTGACAGGGTTGTGTTACTAGATTTTAATTCTCCTTTGCGAACGGACGAGTCATTTGCAAGCCAACAACAACAAGATCACCATGTTGGCTCTTCAACATTAGTGTCAATTGGCATTGGAATGGTAACACAATTTCCGTTAGATTTTATGCATTTGATTTGTTTAGGGGTAATGAGGAAATTATTGTATTCTTGGATTAAGGGTAAATTAAATGTCAGACTACGTACCAGGGACGTGGAAAAAATTTCCGCAAAACTTTTGTATGTGTCCCGATACATTCTATCAGAGTTTGCTAGGAGGCCTAGATCTCTTAAGGAGGTTCAACATTTCAAAGCAACCGAATTTAGAACTATTCTGTTGTACACTGGTCCAATTTGCTTTACGAATATTTTACCTCGAGAATTGTACGAGCATTTCATGCTTTTAAGTGTAGGTACATTCATATTAATTGCAGCTGCAACTAACGCCAATTTAAATGAACTTGCAAATAATCTTTTACGAAAATTTGTTACAGATTGTGTAAAACTATATGGTAAAGAATTTGTTAGTTATAATGTACATAGCCTATTACATGTAGCTGCCGATGGAGCAAATTTCGGGAATCTAGACAATTTCAGTGCCTTTGGCTTTGAAAACTTTATGCAAACTATTAAAAGGTTCATTCGTGGTAAAAAGAATCCCCTAGTTCAGGTTGTTCACCGATTGTCAGAAATGGAAAATATAGAAATGAATATTATTGTTAACGCTGATAAGCATATTAGAGGTTCGAAAATGTGTAAATTTAAATATCGTAATGTAATTTTTAGCAATATTGGGAACAATTGTTTTCTAACTAAAGACTTGGAAGTTATTATAATTACAGGATTAGCTAATGCTGACATGGGATCAATACGCTGCAAAAGTTTCTCAATTAAAAATAGGGTAAAAGATTATCCCATTAATAGTGAAATTTTATGTATTTATGAATGTAAGTTATTGCAGTCGGAAGTAGACATTCCACTGCAGTCAATTTTTAAAAAGTGTATATGTATTCCATGCAAAAATAATACTTACTTAGTCATGCCGCCGACACTAACTATATAATACATATGTAATATTGTAGTTCTTTAGTTGTATTAAGATGATTTAATAAAATTATTCATCAATACCAAATTCTGTTGTGCTTTCTCCTTTAAGTAGCGTAAATAATTAATTGTAGCATTTAATTGGAGCACATTCTACAACTATGAACTGG
Source organism: Allacma fusca (assembly GCA_947179485.1). NCBI lineage: Eukaryota > Metazoa > Arthropoda > Collembola > Symphypleona > Sminthuridae > Allacma > Allacma fusca. The sequence continues at coordinate 1,379,213 of OX359249.1, read as the reverse complement.
TGCCCGTATGGCGCTGGATAATCCTACGAAAGCCAGAACCGGACCAACGCTGCGCCGAAAATAATTCTACGGCAGCGCCCCGGTGGAGGCCGGGCTGACAAAATGAACGACTAGCCAGCAATAAAACTCAGGGCTGTACGAGCGCTGTACCGTGACGCTGTGTTTCCTGGGTAACGTATTTATTATAATAAATCAAATCCGGGTTACAGCCAAGTTAATAGCCATGGCCGATAATGCAATGAGTTTGAAAAGTTAGGAAATATCCTTGGTAAATGCCCCAGAGGTTAATTATTACGTAATGATCGACATCATAGCATTCGTTCATTGTTAGCTACAAAATTTAAAGAAAATAAATTTGTAGTCCAAGAAGAAATATACTACAAAGATAAAATGGGACAAGTAGAATAGTTGCCATTCTTGCCATTGAACGAAACTCTAAACAAGGATACATTTTAGATCCAACAATACGAATGGAACAAGAGATTCACCAGCCTGAAAAAGTGAATCAAGAAAAGAAATCAATTTATGATCCATGTATCCCCTGAAAATTCAATTTAAAGAGAGAAGTGTAAACAATTGGATTATACAATGGGGAACGAGGAACAATTTCATTTTTTTTGTATCATTCCTAAAACGATTTAGAATACCAATGAAAGTTATTGAAGAAATAGTATCTTTAGTTCTTAAGAACAGAGCTGCGCTCAAGTTCAAGTAGACCATGAGTATTTCAAGTCATGGTCAAGTTCGGGTCATGGTCAAGTAAAATATAATGGATACTTGAACATTCAAGTCATGGTCAAGTTATGTATATACTTGACCCTGAGATTTGAAATCAAGTAGTTATCATGGTCAAGATTAAAAATTCTACTTGAGAGTCAAGTCATGTTCATGGTCAAGTAAAGATGTATAAATCCTTGACCATGAACCATGAGTATTTCAAGTACTTATTCAAGTAACTAAACGTTACCCATATCAAAGTTGTGGCGCCATATATTTCAATAGGCTTTCTTTCTAAGTGTCGTCGTTACTCCGAGACTCCGTACCCATGCAAGTTCGTCAAAAAACATATTTACGCGTTACGATTCAATATCTCCAGATCCGCTTGGAAAGCCACGGTTGCACTAGTGAACCGAAAGAATAAGAATATAAAATGTTCGGAGCACCACCTCTGAAAGCGACAAAGTTCAATTGGTTTACTGTATTATTGTATAAAATAAATACATTGTTCATGAATCAAGTTACTTAAATTCAAGTACTCTTTTCGTTCTAAATAATGTAACATTTGTACAACGTTAACAACTGTACTACATATATAAGCCAGTTTGTTGCATTGTTGCATAGGGCGGACGCTGAATTGTGAATATTTCGAGTGAAGCAACCTAAACTTGTATATTAGCACAAAGTAATTATTATTAATAGTAAAATTCAATGGGAAATGATTTAGTTGCACCAATTTAAGACATTAATTAATCATCGAGATTTAATCAATCAAAATATTTTTGGTGAAGCTTGTGAATTGTGAATAATATTTTCATTTGCTGTTTTAGTCGATTAATTGAATGCAGTAAGAAAAATCAAGAGTATTTGATCAGATTATTTAGAATTAGTGTTGTTGCTATATTTTAAGTGTGAATACTATTTTTATATTTCTATTTTGAAAAACTTGACAATTCAAGTCAAGTTCAAGTTCGGGTCATGGTCAAGTCATGGTCAAGTCAAGAGTTGTCCCGGCTATACTTGACCAGGTTCAAGTTACGCGAAAAGTACTTGAATACTTGACCCTGAATTTTCAAGTAATTGTCTGACCATGAACCGTCAAGTTCAAGACAGTCTGAAAAATCTACTTGACTGTCAGGGTCAAGTCAAGTTCAGGGTCAAGTTTGGGTTTTACTTGACTTGAACGCAGCTCTGCTTAAGAACAGTGCATTAATTTGAAATAATTATATTTATAAGTCATAAATTATACTAATTAGTTACTTAATTGAAAATTGTTAATAGTATACTGATTGTGAGCCCATAAGGGCTACTTCTATTGAGAAGCAGTGTCAATAAAGTGTTTCTCTCTAGATTATTAGAGTATGTTTATTTCAAAAGAGTCACCCGTAAAGGCCACAATTTTACAAAACAATTTTATAAGGCCAATCAGATGAAAAATTGAGAGCAACATTTTTTTCCTGTAAATCCCAACATGAATGTCAAAGAATAGAAAACCCGAAAACTACAACAATGTATTGTAACCATACTAAATTGAATATTAAAATATAGGCTATCTGAAATGTATTGCCTAACCGGCTACTACACTCATTATTTTTTCCCCATCGTGGGTTCAAAATTTCGGTTGTTTTAGAAAAATCACATGCACATTTTTGAATCTTAGGGATTTTTGACTGCATTTTTAAAGCACCTAAACTCAAGACAAGCATAAAGACTACGTTGTAAAATTTTGAAAAAGTACATTGTAAATCGTATGCATAAATTCCGTAGGTACATATGGCACAATAGTAGTACTAGTACGTACACATAAATTTCATAAGTGTAAATGAATATTTCGGCGTACATATCTTTCATTAGAAGATATACAAGGAAGAAAAGCACGTTCCTTCCTTACGTAAAAATATCTAACATAAATTGTGCATTACTGCTGGATTTCATCCCGATCTATTTTCAGAATACCTCTGGTTTTTTGTTATTTATTTAATAACAAATCCGTTCTTTAATATTTAGGCTTTTCGTGGTGATTTCAAAATTGTAGCTCATCCAGAGGAGGAAATAAACGGGAAAAATGGGAGTACAATACATGGACTAATATGCCTCGGCGCGGATTTATGTACGCGTACAGTGTTTATGACATCGTTATCAAGCCTATCCAGACTCAGTAACATTTTATTGTTGATTAACTAAACATAATTCCAATTTTCCTAAATCATTATTTATTATCAGTGGTTTTAAAATTCGATTACGAAAGGATTTCAAAAATCTTCAAAACGTTTTTTTGGTTTTAAAAGTTCCAAACACAATTCTGCTATAGGAGAATTTACGTAGTGTTAAAAGGATAACTTATAAGCAGTGTCTGTGAATATTTCAAATTTCACTAACGAATAGTAAAAACTCAAAAATACTGTTTCTATAATAATGAATGTTTGCATTTTCTGGGATTTTGCGACTTCATTACATAAGATCTTGCGGTTATAAAATATTATCAACTTCGAGCTTTTGTAGTAAATTATTATTGACTTGGAGAATTGTATCTAAAATTGCAACAATTTATTAAAAAATTTGTTTAACACAAAATTGTGCTTAAAATTGCTTTGAGAGTTACTATACAAAATTATATATGCCGTTAACCGTATATCAAATTATGGTCATTTTTCAGGTTTATCTCCGCGAGGGGGATAGGCCGGAGGTAAACCAAGGAAAGCGGTTTAAGTGTGAGTAAATGAAGTAAAGGGGGCATATCATTAATTTTTTAATATTGACCATTCTAACTTCGAGTGACCTTAGAGAAATAAATTGATTTGTTTTTGCTGCCAATGCATTTACATAGCTCATTACATTAACATAGTAAATGGCGACGAACTTCAAACGTTGGTTACTGACTGATTTTTTGTACGTCAGTGCCTTCAAGCTGGGAGGTCAATTTTTTTACCAGCTGTAGGCAACATAGTAGGGGTTCTGGGGAAAAAATATAAATGTTGAGACTACTCTGCTTCTTTCGCAATAAAGTTTTAATTATGAAATTTTCCATTGTGGACATTCTGTCCGTAGGTGTCCTTCAGCCTTGTGAAGCTACATTAACTTTCAGTTCAGTTTGAGAGTTGGGAGATCCTTCGGCTGACCTGGGGGAGCGCAGGGTTGCACAATTGAACGGCATTTTCATTTCATGGTATTCTGGACATCTATGGCACTTTGAGCATTTTGGGCATATTCAGCCTAGGGCAGGCATTTACGGCATAATCACTCCAATTTTTTCAATATGTGGCTTTAGCTTCCTGCTAATTTTGCAAACTAAGTCACTAAACACTATGTTGCAAATAATTTTAATATCCAACTGGATTATGTGATAAAATTACAGAAGCACACTGTTTCCAAAAAGGTTGAAACCTCGAGATAACTAATAGTTGATCAAACCAGAACCTTGTTAGCTGCAGTATGTTGCAAGTTAATATGGACATATTTATGAAATAATAATAATAATTCTATTTTATTTATTTTGTTGTAAAAATTCGTTTGCAGTGTCTGTAATTATTTAGACTTCGAGAACAAACATATTCGTGTATAGATGCAACACAGAAAGATAAAATAGTTGTTAAAAATTTAAAAACATCTTTGTTTGTGAGCTTTAAAACCCGTCATCATCTAAATGTATTTATTGTTACATTTTGGACACCTCGAACTACACTATTTTACTAGGACTGATTAAATGTGATTTTCAACGTCGACACTTTGTTGCCCAAGCTCCAAGTTTTGACATATATTATAACCGCCGCATCGTATGTGTCTCTATTGAAAGTGTAAAATATGAAAAACATCTAGTGATTGTGATTACTTTCTATACTTTATAAGCCATTGTAGAAATGCGGAATTTATGCAGGCACTGTGCAAATTGTTCTTTCCAAACCTAAAAATTTTGTATAATGTAAAGCGTTGAATGTTTGCAACTCCGTTGGGTTTCAAATTGTTTTAAGGATTACTGAAATCTATAAAAACTTGAAACCGTTTTAAACCACTGGCCATAAGTAATGAATTAGACGAATTAAAAATATTTTCAAAAATCAACTATGTATATATGTATATCCAACATTTTCTAAAACTGGATGGGTTTGATTAGGAAATGAAAAATTCCCTTATGTTCGCTAAAGGAGCAATAATGCGTATAATAGTATAAGTGATTATGTATAAATTTCTGTAAAAATGCCCAATTTGCCAAAAATGCCGGGCATTTTCAGTGTAAGGCATTTTCAGGGCATTTTCAGGTGGGCAGGCATAAAACCTATGGCATATTCATTTGTGCAACCCTGGGCGAGCGTGAGCACAATTTTGGCCAAAGGGGGTTCAGGGGAGCTATGAAGACTGATTTCTGCATGTATGCCACAGACACCGAAACTGAGCTGATTTTGAAGAGATTCTGCAATTTTACAAAGGGCTAAGAATTTCTGGATTTTGCACTTGTGCTTATTGTAAAGTACGCTACACCTGCCGGTTTCACACAATCAATTTTCTAAATTGTTATGTGGAGTAACCAAAAATAACAGCGCTTAAAGAAATTACAAAGTACAGAACACATTGGTTCTGTTTAACTACATCTTTTTGTAATTGTGAACTACAAAATAACGACAGAAGTAAACCCGCGAACTACCTATTAGCTTTACAATTTATAAACATAGTAAATGAAATAAATGCTCAAATAGAATAATAAAACCAAATGGTGAAGAACAATGCCTGGAGAGGTTTTAGGTTTCCGAAAAACTACGTCAATTCGTAGCTCAACATTCACACCACAATGTACAGTTAAAGATATTCAATGTGCTTCATTCAGTTCCTTTGCTTATACTCCAAATGCAATTCCCATGTCGGTAATCTAGTGGCAGAATGGCAAAGTTCAATTTAATATATTTTATTTTAAATTCACAGTAAAACACAGCAACAGTTCAGCAAAGAGCAAGAATTTTCCTAGCAATTCCTTAATAACTACGAAACAGAAACAATGCTTGATATGAAGTAGCAGTACTAACGCAGTCTCCATCGGCGACTGTAATATATAATATTAACTATTTACACTAGGTCAATTCAAGTACTTACGTCAATTTAAGGTTACGCAGGAAGTTCAAACTCTATAAACTATTAACCTATTGGGTGTAATTTCTGTCAGTACACTAATTCAAGTTGGCTCAATGCTTTCGACACATGGATTCTAATTTTATACGAAATAAACTATTTACGAATTCACCATTTATGACTTCGTGCCAAAATACAGTAAATAACTGATGACTAACTACATTAGTGAGGTTTTATATCTAGAAGTAAAAATGTTAACGATAAGGCTGATCAAATGGAAAAAAGCAATAGATGTAAACAGGTGAAAATATAGGAAAATGCCTAAAGAAGTATATTTATTAACACCGTAATATAATAAGATAACATTAGAGTTGTGGACGTAAGATCCTAACGAGCAAAAACCTAATTTGTACCATGAAGACAAACAAAACCAGTAACACATTGTTATTGTAGTCCAAGCGCAAGGAGTCTTCTTGCCTCAGATCCTTCTTCAATTCTGCTCCAAGATTCACACAGCATTATCTGTGGGGTTAGCATTAGTATCTGAAGAACTTGACTTAACAGCTTCTTCCGTGAGAATAATTTTCGTTGCCGGCGAAGTCACTTCAGCTACTGAAGTAATAACGTTTCCAGTTTCCGATACAATAACTCCTGCTCCAGAAACGTTTGTCAAAGTCGCAGGACTAGGCAAAACATTGCTAGTGCTACCTTGTAACCGTATAGGTAGGGACTGATTACCTACAGCCCCACTTGTAACCTACAAAAATGTGTCCATAATAATGAAGTGTCTTTTAGAATAATCAACACCATTGTGTCACTTTTACAAGATAAAATATTTACTAACCAAACCTATGTTTTCAAAGTAAGAACATTTTAACTCACATTAAGCGTAGAGATGTTTTGTCCCTGCGCGTAAGGTCTAGCGAGGGATTGTTGTTGATTCAGCAAAGAGGCTGTCTGCGCTGTGATCATCTGAAAACAATCATCCCATCTATATTGCTAAACATTTGAACAACAAGTCTTAAACGAATCTTCTTTGACGAATTTGATGGGATCATTTAACTTTCAACTAATCAAATGATGCATGATTCAGCAAATTACGGTACGACACACAAAAATTATTCCAACCTGAATGGATCCTGGCTTGATGGATTGATTTTGCTGACTTATTCTGATTATTCCTCCCTGACCGCTGGGCGCGGCTACCAAACTGGTAGGAATAGTAACCGCAGTGGGAAGTCCGCTACCAGAGTTACTAGAAACTGTGACCATGGTCGGTGATACACCGCTGACGGTACCACTAGATACTGCGGCAGCAGATGCTGATGATGTTACCATCCTTGACATAGTTTTGTGAGCCAGGAGCTGCGCCTGCAGAACTCCACTCTGTCCTTGTATGACTTGGCTCTGCATAATGTAAAAAAATATAAACACTAACAGAAGCACACTAGCTTCGGTAGTAATTGTTGCCTATGGTGAAACTTACTGGCTTAAGTACATGTTGAATGTGTTGAACATTGATCGTATTTTGAATTTGCTTTGGCGTCGCTTGTACGATCAGTTGTGGCACTGATCCCTGTGAGGATGATACCTAAAGTTAACCAAATTTTAAACTCAAATCTTAGTACATATAAATTACATAAAATGAGCACCATTTATAAGACAGGAAACGCGAATTTACTTGAGCAATGTGAGCCAACTTGGAAGCAGTTTGTTGCTGTTGTTGTGTCTGCCGTCTCTGCTGGGACAAGATTTGCTGCTGGAAAGTACTGATTTGGGTGGGTTGCTTGTTCAGATTGTGCGTTCCTGTCTTCTGACTTACGTTTCTAACCTGAGAGAAGGACAATGGAAAGGCTAAACTTGCACCTTGTGCACTTGACGCTTGACTAGCCGGCGTTTTTAAGACAGTTGCAACCTGAGCACCACCACCGGGAGAAATCTGATATCCCAATTTCTGTAACCAAATTAATGTCTGATCAAGTTCCCATATTAACAAGTATACTATATACCAATATAAGATAATAACCAAAAAATAAACTATACTAATCAGTTTTGGTCATGATCGTGGGATATAATTATTAAGTACTACACCCATATGAAGTGGTACTATGATTTGCAAGTGTGTGGTCATACTTAGTTCCTGGTTCTAGACATGAGGATAACGATATGATGACGTTTAATTAAATATCGTTTAAAATAAATTTAATCCCCTAAAGATGTCACGCTGTTGCCCTTTCACGATCATTTCTGAGTATAAATTAACCCTTTAACTTACAGCAGCTAAATGTATGGGTTGAAACTGAAATTTTGAAACTTTGAATTGTTTAAACTCTAATTTTTAAAATATAACTTGCCGCTCGTTTGTAGTATGTGTGAACTTTTTGACGAGCAATTTAATAAACCAAATGGAAAACAATTTTGGACGAAAATGTAAACAAAAACACAAACCAAAATATTAAGTCAGTTTTCGTTTTTGCTTACGCCTTGCACTCTAATTAATGGACATTAAATCTTAGTTAACACGTTAACAGCAAGAAGGCTGGAAAACAGGAAATTCAGATTTCGCGACCTCTAGGGCCCGACATGGCACGAACTTTAGTGTGTGTTTGGACATTGGGTCGAAGACCTATCATCATTCAAAGTTCCGATTCTATCGGGGTTTTCCACCCCGAGAGGTTCCTTTCTTATATGCGAGTTGTTAAGCATACATATGCAGATCCACCTGGAATTAGTCAATGCCTGGTTTTTGTGCTTTAACGTGATTTTTACACGGTTTCAGTTACACAAATCAATTCCAATGCACTCTCGTATTCTAACTCTAATACGACTTTCACTTTAGTATAAGTCCATCAGTTATCTCCGAGAAAAAGCAGTCATCTCTTCAAATCTTCCCAAAATGCATAAAATGACCATGTACTACCTGTAGAATGGTACTGTATTGGTACAAGACATGTTAACCCGGGGGTGACCGGGGAGGTCAGTTGAGACATCATACACGCGGGCCACTTCTGAGCCTAAACGGTTCGACAGATTTCAACCAAATTTTCACAGAAGGTGGTCCTAGTGGAGTTTTCGAAAGGCCTTTGAAATGGAGTCGATCGGCTGACCCGTTTGACCTGTAGGATCAAACGTACGGGTATGCTACTTGACCTGAAAATCACGTTTTGACCCTACCAGGTCAAAGGGGTAAGCTGATCGACTCCATTTCAGAGGCCTCTCGAAAACTCTACTAGGACCACCTTCTGTACAAATTTGGTTGAAATCTGTCGAACAGTTTAGGCTCAAAAGTGGCCCGAGTGTATGACCTCTCAACTGACCTCCCCGGTCACCCCCGGGTTAACATGGCTTGTACCAATACAGCACCATTCTACAGGTAGTACATGGTCATTTTATGCATTTTGGGAAGATTTGAAGAGATGACTGCTTTTTCTCGGAGATAACTGATGGACTTATACTTTAGCAAACTAGAGTTTTCTAGAACCTTAGAACAATATAATATGAATTGTACAAAAAACAATCGAACTTCAAATGATTGAAGTACAAAGTAATACCACATCTTAGTTGTCCTACTTTTTTCGCAAGAGTACAAAACATAGGTACAAATTACAACACTGAAGGCCTTTCATGGGATGGAATTGGACGGGACTCTGAAATAATGAACTATTTTAATGCAGAACTGATTGTGAGATCAGAAATAATTGTCAGACAAAGCAAACTGGGTGCACAAAGGTAAAATTCAGCTTCTATGATTGTTTAGTTGAGAAGAAAAGGAAATATCTGCTAAAGACAGTAAATAAAAATTTACAGCAAACGTTTCAAAAATAGTGACACCGTGTGCGCTTTGAAAAACCCTGGGAGTTGACAATGAGGAATCCTAAAACCGACGATACATAGAACTGATATATTATGACAATGTAAGTACTTGGTGTAGGATAAGGGAGTAAGAATCATACCTGGAGTCCCATGGAGGTTATGATTTGGGCAGCAGGAACTTGTACTTGGGCCACTTGTTGTCCTTTGGTTCCGGTAAGCTGACCGATCTGGGCCTGCGTGCCGGGTTGACCTGCAATAGCGACTCGAGTAGACGGGGTTAAACCATGCTGTTTAAGAAAGGCAGCTATTTCAGAGTCGGAAACTGTACGTGTCACGGTCTTTCCCCCTACAGTGTGTTGTTTCACCAGCTGTTAGGCGTAGCAGCAGATCCCGCGTCAACAAAAAAAAACAAAACACAACCATTTGCTCAATCCATTCAATCAAATTATTTACATCTCACTACATTGGAGACCGGAACGTGCCAGGTAATCATTAGTGACCACAACAGCGAAAAGTAGTTCAGATACACAACATGGATGACATACCAAAAGGTAGCAAATCATTCACATTCATATGCACAAAAGGAACCGATCCGAATTTTACAAATATTGAAATTAAGAAATGTTTCTACATTACCAAGCAGAACGAGACCACAAAAACTGACACAAATACGCAAGTAGGCAGTACTAAAACGTTTCTGCATTTGCAAGAACAATTTTAGAAAGCAAGGAAATTTGAGTAGTCAAAATATACATTTTAAGAAGTTTAGTTACAACACGTGAAAAGATTAAGTAGATACGTCATCCAATGAAGCATCACTCAACGATCGAATTTTCGGGGCATTCAAGAATATAACCGCATTTTTGATTGAGGGTTGTTAGTGTGGTTACAATTTGCAATCAAGGTAATGTAAACTAGCGTCTTACTACTTCCAATTTTCTAAAATACAATCATTGTTATACATGTTGGCAATGTTGGTGTAATTAATAATTATTGTTGGCAGAAAATCAACTTTATAAGACCTAAGAAAATCTGAGCTATTTTCGACATAAGTTCTGACACTAGAAATTTTCTAATTCAAAATGTGAGTGGTTCCACACCGGAAGACAAGGTTAATAATAATTCGGTAGTTACTGGCTCCAGACTAATTTTGTCTAATGGGTCTGAACAAACGTCTGAATATGACTTTTGCTCAACTAAATTTTCACAAAATTCATTTCTTTTCTTATAGGGGCTATCTAAGGGAAGGGAGTCTCCGGATAAATACTAAATAAATTCGGCCAGGAGTGCCCCTGCCTGGGTTGAACTTCAAAGTTAAGGAACCACCACTCCTCTATTTCGGATACTTGTGGTCCGATTCTCAAGAAATTATATAACCAGTCCTAATCCAATTTTTGTAAGATCCATTCCTGGAAAAATCCGAAAAATCGGTGTTTTGATATTTTCGCCAATCTTGGATCATGACCCTTTTGTCTACGACCAGTCAACCATTGTGCGAGCTAATCCTCTGTATATCCCAGGTTATAATACTGAAAAGGAGTTCTTTGGGGTCATTACAAAAATTGACGAACCAAGATTTTCGAAAAATCGAAAACCCGGACTCGAGGCGGGAACGGAACTTACTAAATCGTACTAAGACTCTAGACATGAAATTTCTCGATAACTGGACCATAAATACCCGAGATACAGGAGTACTGTCTTCAACTTGTGGATTTTTTATAGTAATTATACGAAGGCACTTTAGGTAGTTTTTACAAGAAATATTATGAAAGTGAAAAATCAGACAAGCAAAAGCCGATTCGATTCTTTTTGTGCATACCCAAATTCAATCCTAGTATCTAGTTGCAAGCATTTGCAGCACAATGTATGTGCAAAAGCAACTATAAAGACCCAAGATCATACCTGCATAGTGACAGTTCGACCTTGTTGAGCCGTGTGTGATCCGACTTGTTGGGTTCGAGGAATGGAAACGGAACCTGGAGTCACCACTCCTGAAGTTGTCACTCCGGAAGACGTCATTGTGGTCAAAACTGGGCTTGTTGTTGTCATTAAATTTAGCGTTGGGGTGAGGTTGGCAGCTGATGAGACTAAGGCCTGGGCCAGGCCTTGAGGTAGGACTACAGTTTGTGTTTGGTGGCCCAGCGTTACCCCTGTCCCTTGTGATGATGGTGTGTGCAAATGAACATGAACTTGTGTTTGTTGCTGCTGTTGCTGTTGTGACTGCTGAAGTTGTTGAGTGATTTGAGGCGATTGCTTCTGAATTATCTGTCCCTGTGATCCTGTTTGATATGCCATGACCACTTGCTTTTGTCCTTGTAACTGAATAGTGGATTGAGAGATCTGCTGCTGCTGTTGGGTCAGTATTTGGGCTTGACCCGATCCAGTCATGACGATTTGCTTTTGACCTTGAAGTTGTATGGAAGTTGTAATAGGAGAGTTGGGGGTAATTGATGTTGCTATCGACGTAGGCTGATTGATGATTACGGACTGTGGGCTGCTCACATGTATAGACTGAGCTGGAACTGTAGCTTGTTGAATCGTTCCTGTTTGCACTGTTGGCGATTGGGGTAATTGGATTTGAATTTGTTGCTGCTTCTGTTGTTGAGATGCTTGAGAGACTGCTTGCTGATAAGCCATAACGACTTGCTTCTGCTGAAGTTGAATACTTGGCTGAGAGAGGACAGACGACTGGGCTTGTTGGGTCACCATTTGACCCGAACCTTGCATCATTACCTGCCTCTGACCCTGAAGTTGTACGGAAGTATTTAAATTACTACCTGGTTGGGCTTTGGCAAGGTTCGATGAAGGTTGGCCAATTACAACTTGCTGAGCGCTACTCACTTGAATTTGCTGTACTCCACCTGTTTGCTGAAGCGTCGTCGTGGCCAGGGAGGGCTTTTGGGCAACCTGAGCGAATTGCAAGGATATTTTCGGATTTTTGTGTGTCATTTGACTTTGCTGGAGACTTTGTAACTGTTGCTGTAGTTGGTTTTGTTGCTGAGACAATACATGTTGTCTTTTAGAAATGATGGGATTATTTGATGTAGTTCCAGGACTCCGCCTTTGAATCATTTCCTGAAGAGTCGTAGCACTTGCAGGGTGAGTAAAACGAATCACAGGTAAATCTGATGCATGCGCTGCTTGAGCTGCAATTTTAGCTTTGTGCACTTCACTAGCAGTAGCAGTTACCACAGTTGCAGTTCCTGGTGATACATTAATCCCAACAGATGAGGGAACTATAACAGCATTAGACACTATAGGACCAGCAATGACAGAAGTAGCTCCAACAGTTGTCAATGGTATAGTGACAGCAGTAGCAGCACTAATACGGTTTCCTTCCGCCGCCAATGCAGCTGCCGCATTCAGAGCAGCAGTGGTAACAGGATGTGGAGATTGTATAGTTCCTGCAGCTGCAACTGCCGCTTGTTGTGCTGCATACAGTTTCTTTCTCTCTAACTGAAGTCTTTCGTAGCGTGCTTGGGCAATGGCGGTAGCTGATATAGGACTTTCCAAATTAATACCATGCTCAGCAAAAATTGTTGCGGCTTGCTTATTTGTCTTCATATGCGGATTTAGCGTCATGGGCTTCGTAAGGGGTCTTTTCATTGCAACATTTTTAACTAAGTCAAACTTGGCCACGTAGGTATTCAAAAGCTGTGAATTATTGTCTGCAGTGATTAACTGTGACATTTTCACAATACGTCCAGTTCGGGAGGGAGAAGGTGGTCCCACTTTTATAAAAGATTTCGATTTCTTCTTATTTTTCGCAGCTGGTGGCTGCTCATAAAACAATTTGCCTTCCTCTCTGGGTCCCACGATCGTTTCATATCTTTCATAACAGCAAACATATTATATCAAATTGATTTTAGTTCATTCCGAATTCACTCAAATCTATAAACAATTCTAAATATATAATAGCAGAGCACCACTTACCAGCCCACTTCATAAACTCAAGAGTGGTCGTTGTTAAAATAATAATACAAAGTAAGAATGAGCATCACTCACCTAATTTTGCACTGCTTGGGCGTCCTATGAATTTTTGACGTTAAATTAACCATTTCAGCAGCCAAGTCCCAGTTGGGTGTTTGAGCCAAGTTTACCACCAGTAATGAAAGGGGCATTTCCAGTATTGTTTGTATCGTCTAAACAATTAAATAAGCAAACGACCCATGATTACACTGTTAACACACCTATTCTAAGGCGTACAGGTACAGAGTAAATGCATATATTGTATCGTGATATGTTGTAGCGATATTTAAATGAAAATCAAGAGTATTGTAGTCTACTTGTCTACTATTACATCTATTCGTAGATCAGATGGGTTCACTTAACGGCATGCCTGTTAAAACCCTGTCATTTTGCAATTTCCTTGCAAAACACAATCCACTTGTAACGCAAACGTAAAATTTTACACGGACGAACACTGAGTTCCCTAGCCGGCTGACTAGGTGTCACAATGTTGACGTCATCTATGTGTGAGATTTCACTCTTCATTCCCTGTGCTGACAAGGCAGTGATCTACGGTCATTGAGACTTCAGCCTACTTTGTCGTTCATTGCAGTGATCTCAGTTGGAGCCAGTACGGGTCTCAATGTCAGTAGTTCCAAATGAGACTGAAAGGAACTCATATGGAACATTCATACCAGTAATTACGTACACGTATGACTTTAACTGATTGTGAGAGCGAGACCTAAGGAACTCACTCTGATACTTATACTGCCCCGTGACGACAGTAGTGATTTACGTTACGATAAAACGATACTATATTGGTATCTTGTATATATATATATATATATATATATAAAATATGCCCCCTATTGTGTAAAAACGTTTATTCCACATTTGTCAACATTTGTTTCATCCCCTTCACTCAAAAACTCTCGAAACAAAGCTCAAGAAACGAGAGTAAAGTCCGGATTTTTTTGAACAACTAAAATTTAGGAAGCTTTTGATTTTTCGCTCAACTTTTTCTTACAAAAAGTATTTAACTGAAATTCTGAAAATTTTAAAGCTTTTTAAACAAGCTCAACGAGAGGCACCTAAGTTGAACATTTTATGCACAAGACGTCCATCAGAGTGAGGCCAGATTTCTCCACAAAATGGTGAATCGACTTTATAAATAAAAGAATCAGGCTTCATAAACAACTACACTTCTAAAATCGGGCAACTGCTTCAATATTTGGTTCAATTTAATACATTCGATCACCTCTCGGTCACGCTACAAGCGAACTGCCTGACTTAACCGATACTATGTGCGAACAATGGCCTTCTTCCATCACTTTTAATAACGTGAGAGTCTCCAGGTGCCCCAAAATCTATTTTTCCAAAATTTCCAACGCCATTAAAAACGAATTTGAAGTTTTTTATTTTATTCAAAAACTCCATGAAAAGACGATTCTTCCCAAGGGGGTTTTCAGGTCTCAGACGACTCCTAGGCGAAAATAAAAGTTGAAATAATGGTCGAAAATTGGTAAATTTGAATACTCCGCCAAAAAATCGAATCGGATTTCGAAAGTTAAGTTGGCATCATTTTATCTTATAGAGCATATACGCAGCTTTCAAATGAGGTATCAATGATGGAAATACAATATCTCCGTCAAAAGTTACTGCGATTTTTCGAGGGTCTTAAGATGCCCAAAATCCACAGTTCAAATCCACAAACAAAACAAAACCAAAACCAAAACAAATCCACACCAAAATCTGGTTTTCCGAAGAACATTAGTCGGAATAAATTTGAAATTTTATAAGCGAAGTAATGTTATAAAACCGAGTTTGTTTCAAATTTTCAATAAAATTGTTCATAAACAATACGTTGTAATACATATAGGCATTGAAATTGAAAGACAATCTACGACACGACACCTAACGGTAACTGGCATTTCAAAAATTTGAAATTCGAACTCAGCCACCGGCTAAGCCCGTTAGCCTGTGTGGTAATTGCTACTCGCAAACTAATAAGAGTGCGTCTAGGAGTGAGTGCGAAGTTTTAAAAATGTCCTTTTGCTACCGTCAAATTATGGTATTTAGATTTAGATCTCCGAAAATATAACGCACACATTTAGATTGTAACCCATAAGCGCTTCGCTCTATTAGCTATCGATTTATCGATTGCGAGTTGCGAGATCCAATTTTTATTCAAATACTTTATCAAAAGATAGTTTGTACCGAGGTCCAAGTCTCAGATGATTCCTTCTAGGTGAAAAAAACGTTAAATTTTGGTTGAAAAATTGGTGAATACCCCGCCAAAAATGTGACCAGGATTTTTTAATTTTGGCTGACATGGTCTAAACTTGTAATAATTAAATAACTTTCAATGGGCTAACACCAACCGAGACTAAAGTTATTCCAGTTTTATGAAAATACTTCGAGGCCTCAAAATCGTTTTTCAACGACTTTCAAAATCCCCGTTGAAAAAAATAATTTCCCTGCAAGTCGTCAAATCCCTGGTCAACCAATCTAAAAATCTGTTTGTCTAACAAATTTCCCTGAAACACGTCAACAAATTAAAAAATCCCTGCGAAAAAAAGATCAACGAATTTTAAAATCCCTGTTCGCAAAATAGAATCCCTTCCCTTTGAGATTTTCCCTGCCGGAAATACTGTTTGTTTCCCTGCCAGAAATTTTTTTTCTTCCCTGGGAAGAATCTTCCCGTCTTCCTACAAAAATCCGAGCCCTGCTCCACCATAAGACGATTAGTCCTGGGGGGGGGCAGGTCTCAGGCAAAAAAAATTGATCTTAAAAAACAGGTCAAAACTTACGGTTTTTACATAATTTCCGAGTCAAAATTTTGAAGTTCCATAAATGAATGTAAAGATCTGAGTTGGGGTTACCAAGGCAGTAAGAACAAGGTATTTCACTTGGTTCTAAAGGTAATTACGTCAGAAAATCACGGAGTTCTTCAAAATAATAGATAAAAATTGATGGTTGTTCAAAACTTTGACAACCCGTAAACTGAAGTCAAAATGTGATGCCGGATTACCAAAACGGTTCGAACGAAGAACGAGGTATTGAACTTGATTCTATCATTAGTATTTGCAGGTTCTTATACGCGGCCTCATTTAATTTTCTAATGGCAAACGGATAACACACCCGATATACTTCAAATACAACACGCTCATACATGTACAAGGCGTATTTTCCAAGGGGGGTCAAAAAATGAAATTTCAATGGGGGGTCAACTGCATTTCACGGAGGGTCAGTCACTGTCATTGGTTCTGTGGATATAATGGCGCAGGCAGACACCACGATATCCACAATAGCAACTTTCAGCTTCGCTTATCCTCTAAAAAGTGAATTCTAAGTTTTTACAGAAGTGAATCGAAAATTGTTTACTATGCATACACATATCTCCCCTATCCCTAACCTAGAATGATCCCCCTATCCATAGAATACAATGCAGCTTAGAATATTAGGACTGCTGTAGAATTAAATATTTACTGCCGGGAGCATGTAATTATAATTACATTAAAAGGTAATGAAGACTGTCCTTTAAGTAGAGAAGGTGTGGCTGCGTCGGAACACGTTATGTACATATGAATGTGAGATGGCAGAATAGTATATGCATAATATTATAGGTGAAGCGGTTACTAAATTATACAGAATTACTTTGTGAAAGCGATATTATAAAACTTGAATATGTTTATGATCTCTGTTGTGAAATATATAGAATATTTGGAAAGACTATAATCAATGAATGAGTGAATAAAACATTGTTACAATACATACAGTATGATATGGATGAAAGCAAGCTCAATAAAGAAGAACACACAATAAACACATATGACTCGTTATGCGACTCCCCTGCCCAAAACATCAAGTTCTTCTTTCCATAACTCTAAAACAACCCCTACCCGTTACACAAAAAGCGTCTCCTATCCACGACCGACAAAGCTCCCTCTACCAGTAAATTACTGTTTCAACGACTGAGCTTATCTTCTAAATCCTATAATTTCTGTGTGCTCACTAACAAGAAGTAACTACAATTACAAAAAAAGAGCCAGCCCAATTTGTTTAGATTCACAATGGCCCACAACCCGCTGGGGTTTGTTCCGGGCCAGCCCGTATCAGTTTACGAGCCCCTGGAAGTCAACAACTACAATTTTGCAAATTTCGAAACTATATATGTAAGTATATATATTGTAGCTATTTTATTGAACTCCAATATATCCATGGGGTGCCAAAAAGTAGCTGCCCCCCTCCACCCCACTTTAATATTTTATTTTTCCCATATTAAGAGGAAATGTTTAACAAATACCCCATTCTCGTGATTTATCAAATCGTTTTTCAGATCAAAGTTCTGCGTTAAAAATTGTGGTCCGCAGAGCCATTTGTTTGACAAAGTGAACTTTGAAAATATTTAATAGAAAATTGTATAATCCCACATGGAATTACCCCATAGGTTTCTACGCTAGAAATACTATTGTGCTAAAAGCAGCGTTCGTATCAAATTCTAAAGCGATTAATTTATGCCAACCAACAGCTTCTTAAATCAAATTGCGGTTTCAGGTAAAGTGAGGCAAGGATCAGGTTAGCCTTAAATGAGTGTTCTTTATTCCACCTTGCCGTACATTTTTGGATCCCACTAGCGCAATTTTAGACTTGGGAAAATATTATTTGGTTCCCCTGAAATTTGCTCAAAACCATGTTTTCCACAACAATTATTCTGACTGTCATATTCTGTACTCCGCTGTGACCATAATTTTTTTCCGTTTTTGAGAGATCTAGAGAACAATTTCTTAAATCTTGGACAAACTTCATATTTTTTATCGTTGCTCCCGTTGAGAGGAACTGTTTTCTTATTGTTTTGACCACCCAGTACTTTAAATATTTATCATAGTGATGTCCATTATTTTCATATTATTATATTGAACTCATATTTCGAGTTCAAATACAACCACTAGTAAGGCGCTATTCAAACTGTTTGAGTATCTGTGACTTTAGCAAAACCCGAAACAATTTGTTATTCAAAATTGCATTTTCTTGTATATTGAATGACCAGTACCTACGAGTAGGCTGCTTAAAATAAGCGACCTTTATGTGATTGTGCTTGCCCGTACGTCCATGAATCTATAATTAGGAAAAACTACTACACTGATTTTGCTCAAATTTTGTTCGCCCTCGTTCTTCAATTACATAAAAACTACGGACAATTTTCGCTGAAATCGGTGCAATAGTTTACGATAAATTGTTTATTTGCAACAATGCGTTAGAAAGTACAAATGCCACTCAATAATTAGTATTACTACGATAGACATCCTTTAATGTGTTTGTCATTATTTCCAGTGATAATAGTTACCCGTGGCAATTTGCTTTCTTGTAATCTTTTGTTACCCACTTGATGGCAATATCATAATACGAGCACTGCACAGCCAGCATTTGCTGGCTCAGAAAGGCAAATATAAATAGGGAAGGCAATAAATAGGTAAATTAATAGTTGTATGCTATAGCTAGCTGCACATAGCTATGGTCGTCGATACAGCTACAGCGCGCGAATATTTGATTTTTACCATCACGGTCGCGGACACAATCCACTCGCTCGAATTAGAAGAGACTAGCACTGCACAGCCAGCTATTGCTGGCTTCGAAAGGCTTCATAGTTAGCTAGTTCAGTCGTATCGCACATGACTCAGAAATATATATATTAACGTACGATACAGAGAAAGGGCTAATTAATCAGCAAGTCTTAAAATATTCTAGACAAAATGATGCTGATAATGAGATGAATAAACAGCCATCGGTTTGCAAATTGAAAACACATACACCCCACTTGTAAATATATGCATATTACATTTTTTTAAATGACCTTGGTTTCTGAAATACAATTTTGTATGATTGTAATCTAACATTTCAGAACTTTGTTTAAATACACAATTTGGAATTTGTACTGTCGAACCCATGAAGAGCGTTTAGGAGAGAGAGTGAAGATTTAAAAATGTCCTGTCATCGTCAAATTCTAGTATTATAAGAATCTATATCTAAAGAATATAGAAGATTCTATAGAAGTCTTATTAAAGCCTCTTTAAGTACAACAAATTACAAAACTTCTTTAAAAACATAATTACGTGTGCTTCTTCTATACCTTCACCTTTGCCCATTATTTCACCTTGTTTGGCAATATCAGTTTCAACTACGTTGATATTATGTTTAGACGTACATAAATAACAAATGCCAACGTTACCTGAACTTTGTCCTCGGCATTTATTAACTGTCTTTGCAAAGCATACTCTAATAGGAAACCTTCTTCTCTTTAATATAAATGGGTAGTCACTAAACTGTGATGACATGTTGTTGTAAATGCAGCCCGTGACAATATTGCCACCCTTGTCAGCGTATAATGATCTGGTATACCAGTAGCCACCTATAAAGCGCGCTTATGATAGAGAGCGAAGGTTTAAAATCCTTTCATCATCTTGAAATTATGGTATAGGATGATTGTATCACAGCACCCCGTTCTTTCCTTCTCACACTTATCATAACACTGTTACAAATCAAAATTAGTTTTCTTGGAAACTACTAATTACACAAATTTCAGCCAAAAACAAACTCATCCAAACTTTTATTATGAGAGCTCTGGCAAACACAGTGACAGTGTATACAGTATACACACGTGTTTGAACTATCATGTCCACGGACAGCATCAAACAATTAGGGCACTATGCTGCACTAAAAACTGATTGACAATGTCAGCCTTGTTTCTTACTTTTGCTGAGCAATTCAAGCCGAGTCAAAGCTTCTTTGTGTTTATAACTTTATTTGCTTACCATATTTTATGAGAACTAGTATTTTAAGGGTTGCTATAAGCAGGGTTGCAAAAATGAAAATGCTCTGGGTTTCATGCCTGCCCACCTGAAAATGCCCTGAAAATGCCTTACTTTGAAAATGTCCGGCATTTTGGGCAGGCATATTTGGCATTTTGGCAAAAACATAAACATTATGACTATTTTTGATCCTTTGGCGGACACATGGGATTTTTTATGACATATTCAAGCCCATCCAGTCTGAAGAAAGTTTTAAGGTTGATTTTCTAAAACAAAATCCAATTGTCCTAATTCATTATTTATGATCAGGGATTTAAAAAGCCTTAAAAATTTTGCAATATTCACTTGCTTTTAAAAGTTGCAAACACTCAACTCCATTAAATATAGAAGTCTTGACGGGGTTTTAAAAGAATGATCTGACCAGTGCCTGTGAATGTTTCAAATTGTAACAAATACAACACCAAAATTTCTATAAAAAATTAAGTTTCACTAGTAATGAATTTTTAAGTTTTATAACTGTATTACATAGCTTGAGGTTATAAAATACTTCAAAACTTGGAGCTTGTATAGTCAATTTTTATTTCCCCAAGTAAAACACTAATTTTATGAGTTCAAAATTTTGCAATTTCAAAAATTTCTTTTTGCTGATGACCAGTGTTTAAACTATGAGATTATTGTCAGTTTTACATATTTTTGTGTTGCATCTTTACAATAATGTTTGCTCGCGAAGTCTTATAAGTATACGTCATCAAGCAAGCGAACGAGATCTTATAATAATATAAAATAAAAAATAGTAATTTGTTTTTCATTAAATTATCTAAACATACTGTTTTGTGATTTAGTATGTAAAATTAGTAGATATCTAAAGCTCAAATCGAAAAAATCGAGGCGAAAATGCCTGCTGAATATGCCCAAAATGCCCAAAGTGCCAAAAATGCCATAAAATGAAAATGCCCAAAATGCCATGGCATTTTCAATTTTGCAACCCTGGTTATAAGTTACTTAATAATTTAGTAACATCTA
Source organism: Allacma fusca (assembly GCA_947179485.1). Classification (NCBI taxonomy): domain Eukaryota; kingdom Metazoa; phylum Arthropoda; class Collembola; order Symphypleona; family Sminthuridae; genus Allacma; species Allacma fusca. The sequence continues at coordinate 1,357,845 of OX359249.1, read as the reverse complement.
AACTCTTACTAAATAATAGTATGTGCTTAAAGGGCTAATTAATTATATAAAAATATTAAGGTGTGCGACTTACTTGCAACAAGGCATGGTCCTCAGCAATCATCCATTCCACAGACTCATGCTGAGGAGGAGGTGACGGAGCTTTGGTGGAGGTAGGGTGGACTATGGGGAAGGTGATGGCACCAGGACCTAAGGAAGATTTATTCAAAGCTGCTGTGACCACTGGTCGACAGTTGTACTTTTGAAGCCGGTAGTCCCTCCTCAACTTTGCCATGGCTGGTGAGGGTCGATCGAATAACGATCTTGGTGCAAATATAGGTTCATCCCTTCTAGGAACCTTCGGGGATTTTTTCTCAATCGTGGAATTCAGAGGCGTAACAACTTCCTCATCTGGTAAATTGGTAAGGACTGGAACGGGAATTATCGACTGCTTGACATTAGGAACGGGGATAACTACAGGTTTCTTATCTTTCTTTGGGGGTTGGTATACTGGTGGAAGATTCGACTCTGGAATCAAGTCATAGTCATACAAGAACCCATGACAGTTGTCCACGTACACATCTGAGTCATCCGATGGTGGGGTCGGTGGAGCCCAAAGCTTCGTTTTTTAAAACACCAACATTTTAATTCATGTTTACCCTCATAGTTCAAAACAAATCAATGCGGACAGAAAATACTCCTCGCTAGGTATGCAAAACCAAGATGTACTCACTTTCAATCATTTCTTGACCAGTTTCAAGTTAACCTTACGTTTTCAAAGTGCGTTATGGTTAGCGGATATTGGCTTTTATAAAAACCTTGTTATGAAAATTTCCAGCCCGGTCAAAGTTTATGAAAATACCTTATCTTCAACCTAAGTTTATGTATAATACAATAACGCCTTGGTTGTCTTTTCATATTTGATACTTACATAACATAGGATAAAATTGCTAGTTTTTTAAAAGAATTATTAATTTTAAACTGCACTGCTTTCTGAATTAAAGTTCACAATTCGATCAGATAGGGTTTGTTGATACTACGCTTGTTTTTTAAATTCCAAACTTGATAAGCACAAGAACGTTCGAGTTAGAAGTTAAAATGCTACCTACCATTTTAATAATGTAGCAATTCTAAGTATGTGGAAAGTTCATGTTTCGATATTATTGAAGACAGTATTCCTTGACACAAATTGCTAGCTCGATTATACATTGGATATATTCAGTGTTTATTAAAAATCAAAGTGTGATCAAATTCAAACTTGTCTACTTGACCGGTGGGTCCACTGTGAATTAGATATTGGATTTCCAGACAATAAAAGGTAATCTATGAACAAGATTGGGGATTATGGGGAATCATTATTTCAGATAGGAAGTAAAAACAAAAAAACTATAATATGGAAAACACCTGTCTACTTATTATTTCATATGACTTCTCCAAAATTTCGAACAACCTTTCATCGCCCTGCAAAATAGTTATTTAGAGTGCGCCGAGTTGTTATATGCAAGGGATGCTGTGCTAACTGCTAACTGGCAATGAATGAAAATTTGAAAATTAATAATGATTTTAGGTGAACCTTACCGGCATAAAATGCTCACCCCCACCTTGCGAGATCCAAACCTGCAAAAATCGGAACAGACAAATGTATTAAAAAACTGTAGAGTAATAATTCCGCTGTTGTAAAATTGTCAAATAAAATAATTCTCTCGAAATTATTCTCAAATTAATAATTACTTTCTCCTCAAATGAAAAAATTTAAAAAGTTTTTTAAAATCTTCGACCCTACACTCGTAATTCAACAGAATCACTATCATCTCCCTTTCACTACATAATTCCCTTACTCTTCCTTTATTTAGAGTGCAAACACGAAAATGAGTCAATCGATCATAGCCATCAAAATTTTCCGACAAAAAATTTCTTAAAATTTTGGTATTACTAAATTTTTTACAGTGTCTTTTTCTGGTCGTTGCAAAATCCTCGAACAAAAATTACCTTTCAAGAATTTTGAGAAGTATCTCTTCGTTTTTCTACTAGAATTTTCTGAATCTTAGACAGATCAAAGATAATTTTTGTTCTAGAAGAATTTTGTCACAAGTAGGAAGAATTCTACGTTCCTTCACTGTTTGTAGCGCAAATTATGACTCCTAATCTAACCACTCGTCTGGTCGTACTCACTCTTTCGACCCATTCTATTTTTAGATTTACAAGTACCTTTGGCTTACAAATTTTTGCGCTCCTACTTTTTGCACTACAAAAATGATTTTATAGCTCAATTTTAATACTAATTATACTACAACATGGAGAGTGAATACTTTGAAAATATAAAAAAACAAATTAAAATAAGTCCTTTCCGATTTTTGCAGATTTTTCACTCAATCATATATGAGAATATTGTGTTATAATACTGTATAATATATCGTAATTCTGGACTGATTTGATGGTGTAGTTAAGAAAGGATGTCGCCATATACCAAATACTCCACACTATTAATTTAACAGACGTCAACCGACGAGGGTCGGGAACTTATAAGCTAATCATGATGATGCTGTAATTGATAACAATACTGCATTTAGAACAATCTTCTTTCGTGGCAAAGTAATTGCCGCGATGCATAGTTATTGGTTACTTGGAGGCACTGGCTGCATAGCAATACTAGTGAATAATTTAAAATAGAAAATCACACATGAGTTGAGAATTGCAGTTCATATCGAAATGTGAAGATTAGCATTAACAGTAATGAAGGAACAGAGATAAAGTACTCGGACCCACAGACAACCGTAAAAAATTTCCAAATTATTTCGATAAATTAGCAGTTACAAAAATTTTCAAGGTTTTCAGTAAATCAAATCATAAAGACGCTTTGAGATTTCCTTTATTCGTCGCACTCGTTAAAAAATACGTTATCGATAAACTTCGTGTAAAACAATTTTCATTTTTTTTGTTGCAATTATTCTTATTATTTTAAGTTGATAACTTTCTCATCCCCAGCGCAGCGTTAACACATTTCTATTAAATGAACAGTTATTTTTACTTCTTTGCAACATTTCCTGAGCTATAAGAATTTGTAGTGTTTTGTTTATGCTGACTTCGAAGAGACTTAGTAAGTCCATTGGTATTGTTATTAACGATGATGGATGATTGTGAAGGAGACTGAGGGATTGTTACTGAAGCTGAAGAAGTGGTAGTAGTAGCTGAAGAATTGAAATAAGTCTTCCGAATTGGTCTTCTTCCCCTTCGCCTCCTCTTTCCGCTCTTACTAACTATAATCTCATCAACTTCAATATCATCATGCAGGATCTCTTCCAAATTACCATTAGCTTTAGTGACATCGACACTACTGTTGTTCGTAATCTCATACTTAACTTCAGTCTTAACATCCACCGGAATATCCATAATAATATTACTATCTTTACTTCCCCTTTCGATCTCGTCTTTCACGTCTTTAACTACACCAGCTGAATTACAATCTGAATGATTTTCTTGTGGGCTGCTAATGAAGGCATTGCTCGGGTTGATATTAACGGTTGTGGTGAACGGGACCTTTCTCGGTCGACCAACCCGTCTCTTGGTAGCAGGATTGCAATTACTATTATTCCCAGCGTCCGTGATCGGAACCACAGAGTCTGAGCAACAGTCCGCTGTATCCTCGGATGGAGACAACCTAGCAAGCACTAATTCGTCCAGCTGGGAACTTGATATCGGGTTTGGGGTACTTTCATCATGTACTATAATTGAATCCACCTTAGAAGATCGAGCGCTACTTAATGTTGGAGAGTACTTCTTTTTGACCGGTACGACTCTGCGGAGCTGATAAGCGGTATTGTTGGAACTTCTCAATGAGATTCGTCCAGAAGTTGGAGTATCATATAACAAAGTAGCATCTTCTTTATCGGAACTTTTTAAGTTCTTTTCGCCCATAATATCTTTTGAACTTGACGAATGCCTTGTTTCGTAGGTTTTCTGAGGCGAAAAAGTTGGGGAAGAAGCACAGTTCTTGGAGGATGATGACGGTGGTGGATTTTTGGACGGGGAAGACGAGATAGGATGACTTCTGGGACCAGAAAGTCGTGTTCGAATTGAAAATGAAGGAGCAGAAGACGTGGAAGTTCTGGCAGCAGTAGCACTGCCACCACTACTAGATATCCTTAAATTCGTACCACCTGCACCTCCATGATCCGAAGTGGCGACGTCCGGATTTTTGTCTTTACAACTATCACTACCACGCCTAACCATCGGACTGCTTATGGCACTATCAATATTTTTACCAGTCGCACAGGCAGAAGGACGGTCTACATTACTAGAATTTCTGTTGATTTTACGAGGTCTACCTACACCGCGCTTAATTGGTAATTTCCCTTGATTGTTGTGGTTCACCTGGTTCTGAGCATCCGTGGCTGAGTAGGTCAACATGTCTTCTTCGTCACTGTAATCGGTTCCCATTTTATTTCTAGCTTCCAGTTGACGTATCTGTTCCATTTCCCACTCACGCTTTTGCTGTTCCAATTCCTTTTGAGCTTGAGCTACCGTTTCCCTGGACCAATCGTCTATTGTGCTTTCCATAAACTTCAGTGCGTAAATTTCCACTTTGGATAGCTACAAAAAACAATTTCTTATGTGACCAAGCAGGACGAATACCTAATACATAATGCACACATAGCACATAAAATCTCGAAATCGAACTTTAGTTTGTTGGTGAACACAGAACTGTCATTCCACAACTAACATATTCAAGGAATGACAGGCTGGAGTTCAGCAGTATTTTTTCTAGCACTGCTGCAAAAGAATAGAATCATTTTGATTCTATTCTGATCGGCAGTGCATTGTATCATCATCAAAACTAGGGAAAATGTACGCTTCAATTTAAGTTGATGATTTAATTGTTTACCTCCGCCATGATGGATTCCATTTCCGTGTCAATCATGCTTTTCTCCACTATGTCTTGTCCCTAAGAAAGCAAATGAAAAGTTCCATTCTCAACGTATAAACAACTTGTGTTAATATCATATAGTGATAAGCTTACGTCTCCCAGATCCTCCAATGGAATGCTCTCATCAAATTCTGCCAATTCAGCAGCAGCTTCCGCTTTTACGGTACGCGTCGCTTGCACGTCCGTTTCGTCTTCAGCAGCGGCTAGTGCAGATTCGAATATTTGCATCTGATTTTTATCAACTGTATCTGGGACCACTCCAACTTTCTTATCCGTTTCATCAATCTCAACGTCGTGAATCTCTAAAGTTTTTTCTGATTCTTCCGATTTTTCAGTCAATCTCTTCATTGCATCATTTTCATTTGTTTGAACATCAAAGAGTTCGTAAATTGAGTGCTGTAAACATAATTTGTTTAGTTTCGCATTAATTATTTTAAGTTTAAAAACCTCGTAATACGAAAATACACGAAAAACCGAGTTGAACAATGCCATGCATGGCATATTGGCCCTAATTTTTTCGTCATGAAGCTTGAGGTTTCTGCTTCCCACTAATTTTGCATTCTACATAAAAAACTTTATTTTGGGTATTGAAATGGAGGAATTTACAAAAACGAATTATTAGACTTAATTATTTTTGGTTTCCGGTTTTTCAGACACCAAGAGTAAACAAATTCTTCCAAAAATACAACACAAATAGATTAAAAATCTGTACCGGACACCACTGTTTTTAAGTTTCAAAACTTGTCATCGGCTAAAGATAATTGTGGTGACGACGCATTTTTTTTCTCCTACAGTCCCAAAGTTTTAACTGAACTGGTGAAATACGATTTGCAAAGGTGCCATAACATACAAGCTACAAGTTTTTGAAATAGTTTTTAACCATCATATCTTTAATAATAAAATTGTAAATTCCGAAATTCAACCAGAGAAAATTCTTCATATTTGCTTCAGATATCAAATTCCTGTGAATCTTTGTTTTCTATTTTAACTGGTCATAATCGAAATTCGGAACTTACAAACGCATGCATGAAGTTTTCTTCAATACAATGTTAAATAGGTTTAAAATGTTGTTGCGCTTATAAAAAAAATTTAAAACCATTGATGCAATAAATTAGACCAGTTACACATATTTTAGAAAATCAATAATGAATTACTAACTCGGTGGGACTGATTATGTCGTGGGAATTTCCTTCATATGTGCTAGATGCTGTATACATTTTTGCCTAAAATGCCTGGCCAAAATGCCAGTCATTTTTAGAGGAAGACCTGAGGCATTTTCATTTGTGGAATATTGATAATGAATATTGAAAATTAACCTTTTGAAAGAAAGCAGTAGTGAAATTTCCTCCTTCAATGGCTAATTCACCCAAAAGGCGCTTTTGATTAGACTTCTTCAGAATATTTTCTTCAATAGTCTTCTCACTAACTAGCCTGTAAATATGCACATCCCTAGTTTGCCCGATTCGGTGACAACGATCCTGAGCCTGCGCATCCATCGTTGGATTCCAATCGGAGTCGTAGAAAATCACAGTATCTGCACCCGTTAGGTTTATTCCAATGCCTCCGGAACGGGTTGACAGGATAAAACAAAATATCCTTTTGTCTGAATTAAATTTCTCCATGAGAATTTGCCTTTGGTCAATTCGAGTTGCACCATCCAACCGCAAATAGATATGCCCGTGATAATTTAGGAACGCTTCTAAGACATCCAACATTTTCGCCATTTGGGTAAATATCAATACCCTGTGACTTTCAGATTTTAATCTGCGAAGGAGCCTATTGAAGTGAATCATTCAATTAAATTTTGATCTGTTAACATTCGTTAAAATACCTTTACAACCATTAGCTATGACTACATGATGCTAATAACAGCGGTTACTCCTGAAGATGTGATAAATCAAAAAGCAATAAGAGAATAATTTTTGATGATAGAACCTCAACAAAGGAACTCTTAATTTCATAAAAGTAACACTTGTTTCTGATAAGCTACACTAACAATAATGGGTACAAGTTTTGACCCACTGATTCTCCCCTCTCAGTTTAGTAGGGTGCAGGGCTTCAAACTCCGACAATGGGACTTACGTTCCACCGCGATAACTCTCGCATGTGGGAACCGATTTTGATGAAACTTGGTGTGGAGGATCTTAAAAGAATGTGATCCTTACACTTTTTCAGGAAAGTTTTTCATTACAGAATATTTGAACACAAGTTTCATCTAAATCAGATCAACTTAGCGGAAGTTATCGCGGTAGAACCTAACTCCAAAGTTTAAAGCCACTCCTATGAATACAGGATAAAATTATTCTCGGGGGGTCGCAGTTTAATAATCCTTATGGTCACTATACCTTATCAGAGTTAACTGTTACTTTTCTGGAAATTAATTTTTTTAATTTTTTATAGGCCTGTTTTTTTTTTGTTTTTATCAACAAAAATCATCCTCATATACAACTGACATCAATCATGTAAGCAAAACAATAGTTATGAAGAAAGCTTACGTGTCCAGAATTTGCAGTTTGCCACAGTCGTATTGAATAAGTCTGGGGTCAGGGAACTGTGTACTCATTGAGGAAATAATGGGATGAAGAATGGCAGATGGCTGGCGCAAAACTTCTCTGAGTTCTTCCTCTACATTAAATTGCTGGGCGTAGAGAGACGGGGAAGGCCTAAATATTCTTGATGTCAATAAAGGGGATGATACAGCAGGTACATAGATAATAAAGCGCTTCAGAATTGGAGAAAATTCCTCCAGAACCTCTTCCAACGACCACACCGCTGACATCAGAGCTTTTGTGTGCCTCCAAATTAATAATGGATGATTTCTTATGTATGCAGATTGAGAATTCTTAACTTGAGAAATAGAATATACTTCTTCGTATCCTGAAAAATACAAAACACAACAATTATTCAAATGACGAAGACTCCTGCAACGATTTAGTAAAACTTTGAACGAATAAACATCAATCAATCTCAATTTATCTCAATTTTAAAAACATCTGAACCTTGCAAGAAGTAGCCGTTATTGATATAATCTCGCTTAATGGATCGACCTCTGTATGGTATTTTCAGGTGTCTACATCGTGTACCATAATAGCGCATCACAGGAAGACTCCCTAAGATCCTGCATTGATCCAGGGCATCAAAGCCAAAAACTGGTAGAACTTCACACCGCTGGTCATTCACGAACTTTAGTCGATCAATCAAAGCCCTTCGATTCCGAATGGATCTTGCTTGAACATCGGTCTACAGTAAGTAATAAGATTTACTAAGTATTGAAACATCAATTTTGATAATCCAAATGGTAAGGTATTGCTATGAAATATTGGTATAAATCGGACGAACACCGTACACCATGTTAGTTTTATGTACAATTTTTATGCCAAACCTCGGGGAAGGTATATTTAAGAAATTATTTCAGTCATCGTATATCGTATTACTGTTTGACCTTATAAGCATACTCCTTGCCTGTTATAAATATATATTTCAGAAAATACACCCCTCAAAAAGATAAGTTCGAACTTGAGGAACTACATTTCTGATGTTAATATTCGTCTCTTTTGTCAAGCATGGCACAATCGTATTTTTGTGGCTGCCCAAAGATACAGACGCACAACGGCCTTCCGTTAAATTAATATTTAATACTCACTAACCTCTTGAAATTCAGACGGGCTATATCCCATAGCCTTTGCCCATTGTGCACCACTATAAGATTTTCTCATCCCGCAGTTGACTTTATTTCGTTTATCCAAATTGTAATCTTCGGACGCGGTATCATCAATTTCAGTAGAGTCAGCTATTTCTTCCATGCTATTACTATCTTTGCTCTTGTCTTCGTCTTTCTTCATAAGTGACATTCTTCTCAGTCTTTTGAAGTCTCCTTTTGGCGCTAACGTTCTTTTCCTGCGTTTGCGGGACGGTCCCTCATCATCAATGTCATCGGAGTAGCTTTCGGAAATGTCATCCGAATCTTCTTCAAAACTGTCTTCCTCATACTCGTTATCCTCCCGCTCATCTTCTTCTTCGTCCAAACTGTCAGATTCGGAGAGATCTTCGTCGTCTTGATAACTCTTGGGCTTACACCTTTGTGTTTCCGGGCTTGATAAAGTAGGTGAAGGTACTTCTACAAAATCAAACATTCAAGAATAGGCTTTATAAAGGTCAACAAAAACAAGAATCGCGCATTTGCCTTAGGAAATATGGAAGCCATGAGCATCCGTACAAATTTAAAACGGTGTTTTTTATACCAGGAATGACGTTATTTTGAAATGCAGCTTCTGCAGGCAACAAGTGATTGTCATTGTTAGGAATCTGTTGCCGTTCAGTTTCGCTCTGCAAGAAAGAATTTACAATTTATTTTACACCAACATTTCTAATGGTTTCGAAGGAATATCGATACAACACACATTTTCAAAACTTTACACTTACGGGCTGACTAACAACCTTCAAATAAAATGGTTTAGGAGCCGATTCCCCAACTGCCTCCACAAAATTTATATCATCAAGGTATGGTGTGGGATCGACATTCATAAGGAAAAATGGAATAGGAGCTTTAGTTCGTGGAGCTGGAAGAGCCACATCTGCACACCATTTGAGAAATTTCCTTCGTTTTGGTGCACATTTAATACTGCCATCAGGTAGTGTACTCACTACAGTCGTTTGGAGAATATAATCATACTCTGTGATGTCTTCTTCTTGATCTGGATGTTTTCTCTTCAAGCTACCACAACTACTGAAGTAACTATCAGGCGATGACAAAGTATTAGGGGAGTAATTGTCCTCTCCAGGAGGTTTCAAGTTCAAAATGCGTTCTGACTGCGACTTGGTATATAACAGATCAGATTTTGACATTCCAAATAAAGGGTGCGTAGTGTCCTGTGCACAGTATAAATTATTTTCATTATTCACCACTTGATAACAAATAATCCAACCTTCATAGACTAGTCTACTAAGAAATTAAAAAGGTGGTTTCGAACCTTAACTAGATTTTCATAAAGATTCCATACAATGGAGGGAATGAGGTACGTTATGCCAACACTGAGAAGTGGTGAAATCACAGGTCGAGACTCGAAAAGATTGGGATGATTACAAACCTTACGAAGTTGCATTAGAACATTGATAACGCTTAACAGATTTCCTGTAGCCAGTGTTTCTTTAGTCCTGTAAGATTAATAGCAAGTTATGTTTAGAATTAATTACTTGCACGTAATAAACAATCATTTTAATCGAAAAGACTCAAAGATTCTAACTTTGAACGAGACATAAAATCCTCATATAGGAATCGCTGTCGTTTGGACAGCCGACACATGACAACGTGTTCATGTTTCTTGGGTAACTGTTTTTCGACTTCAGACTTCAACCGCCGTAGGATGAAGGGTCTCAGCACCTATTTTCCCATAAAATATTTTAATTTCCATGAAGGTTCAAAAGTTCATTTCTTCAATTTGTTACTTTACCTAATCATGATTTATCAATTCAATAAAGATACCTTATGAAGACGACGGATTATGTTCTCATTGTATTCTGAGTTCCCTTCAACCATTCCAGAAACAGGATTTGAAAACCATTCACGAAACTCACGATGGGACTGGAAGACATTGGGCATCAAAAAATGCATTAGGGACCACAATTCCATCAAATTGTTTTGTAACGGGGTGCCGGTAAGTAAAAGTCTCCTATAAAAATAAAACATTACAATTAAAAACATTTTCAAATACTAAAATAATGACGGGACGAAGACAATTGACTCTACCTATGAGTAGAAAAATTAAGAAGAAGTTGCCAACGCTGGGATTTGAAATTTTTAATATTTTGCGCTTCGTCAAGAATCAGATATTTCCAGCGCTTTCGTCGAAAACTTCCGTGGTCTTGTATAACAAGCTTGTATGAAGTAATGCAAATATGAAAAGCATTAGGTTTGGTCCATCCTGTAAACAAGGTTCTTGCGTTAATTTCGTAATCTATTAGTAATGAGTTTGGATAAACAACCAGAAAAAAGGTTTGAGCCTTGCCTGTTCGTTTCAGTCTTCTCTCCTTTATTGAGCCGTAATAGGTGAGTATTTTAAAACCTGGACACCATTTCTTAAATTCCATTTCCCAATTGAGCATAACAGAGGTCGGTACAACAATTAAATGGGGTCCCCAGTTACCCTTCTCGCAGGCTAAATGAGCCAGCAGTGCAATGGTTTGAATTGTCTTTCCCAGTCCCATTTCATCCGCAAGAATACCATTTAATTTTTTCTCATGCATTGTCACAAGCCAATCTAACCCAATTAGCTGGTACTCTCGAAGTGTGTGATGCAGTAAAGAAGGAACTTTAGTATTCACCTGGGAAATCAGTACAGTTATACAGAAATACAATTTCTCTCGTTGCCGCATGTTATTTTAAATTTTACAGTTAATTAACTAACCGTCTGTGATGAGAGGGTATATCCTTTGGGTTGAAATGACTCTGCCATTGCTGCGACTGAGTTTAGTGCAGCATCTTCTTCGTGCAATTCACCAGCCTAAAAGTAAGAAAAATGATTTCAAGTACGTTTTTTATACCTTTCTCATTTTCATGTGTAACCAGCGAAAAACAAACTTGGTAAATGCAAAGTTGAAATTTAAAAGTGACAGCAAATTGTTCATTTCAATCATGTTAACATTAGCTGACAAATCATTCCTTCGGTCTATCTCATATATCTCACTTCAGTAGCCACACGTTCTTGAACTCAATAACTCAAGTCTAGTGCTACCTAACGAAATTCCTGAATTAAGATTTGGTGGTATTTTTGCAACTACTGACCATTTACCTTTCAGAATTTACAGCTAGAGTTACACTATGATAAACACAATAAAGATCACATTGATAAAATCAGAAGAACTTGTAGACTGACGTAAATTTGCTCAGTACACATAAATAAAAAGTTGTTGTCTAACCCTCTCTGGAGCAAATGTTTGCAGCAACGATGCTAATCCAACGGTCTGCTCTTCGTCTTCCGGCTCGTCTTCTTCAGCATCCGTTAAAATGTCGGAATCTTCTGTTTCCGTAGAGGGATCCTCTTCTGCTGTTTCACTTTCGCTTTCATCCACCTCGGATTCAAACTCAGAAGCTGAATCAGCTGCAACTCCTTCCACGGAAGCATCCAATTCCTCGATCACAGGTTCAGCAATAGCTGCTTCATCTGCAGATCAAATATTATTGACAGAAAACTCAAAAACTCAGCTTCAACGAGTTTAACTAAGTTATGTATAGTTAACTATGCACAAAATATATTCCAGACCAATGAAAATATGTACAGGTAAAAATAGCTTCAGATAAAGCTAAAAAGAGCATGTTAGCATGTAGCCGTTTCTACAGCCTGGCAATGACCAAACTACACGACCAAGAAGTTATAAACGGTTATACTTTAATGTACCCATTATGTTATACCAAGTTATCTACAAAGACGACTTAGTAGAATAACAACGGGAAGCTTGTATGAACTTAGCAACTTTTAGTATCGCTTTTCAAACTAAAAATCGACATTTTAAAATGCCGCAATTACCGGAAACTTTGGTGCAATCAGTACCCTCCACCTCATTTTCCTCCGGAGTGGGTAAAACCTCCGAAGGCGGCTTTTCTCCTCGAACTAAAGTCTTGGCAATTTCATTTTTATCCGAACCGGCAGGTGAGGGTGGTGGTTTGTCGGTTTCACTAGCGGGAGGCTCGGTTTCATTAACTTCTGCAATTCAAACATTTTAAAATACTTTCGAACTGCAATCGACAGCGGAGTTTTCAGTCACTTAATATTTCTGAACTCACTGTCTATTTTAGAGGTCAGCTCTTCTAGGTATCCCGGAGGAAGATCATCAAGCAGATCATCTAGCGACATTTGTCCATTTCTCTCAAGGTCATACAATTCATTTTCGCCCTCTTCATTCTCCTCTTCTTCTTTGGCAATGGTTTCCTCATCATCATCCTCCGACTCTTGCGCCGGTTCGAATTCATCTGTAAGAAGGAAATGAATGTTGAACAGAAAATTCAGGAATTCAAGACCAGAAGTTAGTTAGATGACGCGATAACACATAACTCAAATTTCATTATAGAATCCGGTGAAAGACCACCGTAGGGCATAGATAAGCGACATGTAGCAAACTTGGGATTATGTTAACTGTTACATTCGAAATGCGTACCATCTGATGGAGTCTCTAAACTATGAGGACCACAGGTTGTATCACCTCCAGTAGTGTCATGGGTATCCGTTGCATTACTTATTATACTTGAGTCACCAACGAAACTTTCAGCCAACATGGACGAGTATTTCTCAGTCTGATCGACGATATAACTTAATTGCTGATCTAATGCCTTCTTCTTCATTTCTTCAATCCGCGATTGTTCCTTGTATTCAACTATTTGCTGGGCATTGGACCAAAAATTTTTTATTTCTTTAGCTATAAATGATGCAATTCTTCGAAGGCGAATCTCTTCTTCTTTCTCAGCCCTAAGTCGTTCAATCTCACGGTCATTGAAATACTTGTCGATCATTTTGGCGCACTAAAAATTGTCACAAAACAGGTAATTAATACATCACAATGAAGGCGTCTTCATCAACAAAGTAAATCCAAGCCAACAAAACGTTTTTTAATAATCGAATACTGAAGACATCCCTTATTTTTAAAGAACATTACTTGGTAGCCAAATTATTAAAAACTAAACTACACTTTATAGTGAAATGACACTACGTACTACAAATTGACTACAACTAGTAAATCAGCTTATGGTGTCACATGACCGGCAGGAAAATATCTGCCGGTGTCAGCCAGTAAACTTAAAGAGGCAACATGATACGAACAACTACAGATAATTTAAGCTGAAGATTGACCACGATCTCACAGAACAAATTAAATGTTTGATTACTCGTTTGGACGCATTTCGTTTCCATTTCCTCTCGGAGGCAAAGTCTGTGGCTAACCAAGTCATCTCTTCAAGCAAGTAATCCCAATGTGCTTTAATTCGAGATGGTTCATGATTTCGAGGGAGTCTCCGGTCATACCACATTCCCTCCTTCTGCAATTCCGAAATTCGCTGGACAACGGAGGCTTCTGCCTTTAATTTTTCCGTGTACTTTTTAGGATGATTAATTTCGGGTGGTTTAGGCAACTGTGGATGTTGCTGCAGCTGCTGTGATGTTTGAGATGCTGCTCCTGCTGCTGCTGATGGTGGTGGTCCTTTGGTATTTTCCTTTTTGTCCCGGACCACTGGAGTGGGCTTGAAAGGAGAATTGTGCGGAACCCGTCCATTGTAGAGTGCCCGCAAGAGAAGATTAGGGTCTTCAGGGTCAAGTGTCTTAGATTTAAGGAATGCCAGAAGGGCACTATGAGCTTTCCTAAGGTAAGAATCAAAATCGGAATAAGTCCCACGCACATTTTGGAGGAAGAAGGATTCTGCAATCAGAGAGGAGTACTTGGCTGCCAAGTCATGTAACTCTTTACTGTGAACTTTAACTAAGGTAGGTTTTCCTCCACTTAAATCAAATTCCGATGCAATAAAAGTATCTTTAGATTTTGATGCCTCACGCATCCTGCCTGTTCAACATTCACTCTGTCTACAGTACACTTTTCTTCTATTTTCTGTAGTGTGAGTGAGCCAAAAATTAATGCTCACTATACGACGCTCCTGTGTGTGTGCTCAGTGGCTGAGGCCGTTCGGGGCGGCTCACGTCTTCTCACTCTTCTCTCTCTCTCTTCTCCACAAAGTTCACAACACAAAAGCCTTCACAAATTCACACAGCTTCTGCTCTCTCTTCCTCCACTCATCACTCGCGAGAGCACACCGCGCCTGCTGCCACCCAACGCAACGCAACGCAACGCTCACAACAGCCCATAGTCATAAGTCACACTTCCACTACCAAGTCTCCAGTCATGTGTACCCACTCGACCACGCGTCCCCGATGTCCCAAACTCCGCCCCTCTCACCCCCCAGTGTCCTCCACCAATCACAACCTCTCTCACCTCCACGAACCGCCTCGCAGCCACCTCCCCACTTCTCTGTCTCCTCTTCTTCTTCTTTCTTCCACTTTCCACATTCCTAACAGCCGCTCATTCCTCCGACACACATCAATTGGAAAATCCCTCTTTTCCATTCATTCCGACCAAACCTTCAAAGCACCAAAGCACCTTACAATTAGGGGGCTTCCATATATTACATTAACCTAGCCTCACACAGCAGGCTAAATCCTCTCCGTCTCCATGCTTTTCTACAGCACTACAGACCCGTTTCCCTCTTCAGCCAGCATATGTTGTCATTTTACCTACCCCCTCCCCCATTTAACGCACCGGCAAATTTTTCAAACCCCCCCCCACCTTACGTTCGCGGAAACAATGACGGAAGATGAGCAATTGTTTAAACAACTCTGTAGCTACTATACTGTACTATGCACTATGCAGTAAATGAATTTAATGCGCACTGTATTACCAGTGACTTCAAATGCAACTACAGTTCAAAGTAGTTATAAGACCACTCTAAATGTAAAACGTATGACTTAGACTTATGCTCGCATAATAATGAGGAAAATTAACTGTGTGGAAAAAGGGAATGGGCTCAAACAGTTATGCTTTTGTTGAGAACTCGCGCCTATAAGGCAGTATCTTAATGAAAAGCGAATTACTTTTAAGGGACGTTCACATATTAGGATAATTTGGTTTTCAACAATTCACTACTCGTCTCTTAATCACAATCAAGCCGTCAGATTTTTTTAACCCCGCCAACTCCTATTTGCACAAACAATGACTCTGATAAATAAAATTGAACCCAAAATTAATGAAGTGTACGCACACATGTTTCTGTGCAGACAAAGAATTTGCATACCCCGGCAAATACAAAACGGCAAAAATATTTTGATTCCTCTGTTCGATAATAAATTTGTTTCCTGGTTTTTCAAAAATTTTGTCTTCTTCCTGTAGCTCAAAAAGTCTCGATACAGGGTTCCAGGAATTAGAGCAAAGACAGGAGCACACTTTGTAGTCAAATGGGACTTCCCAACAAAAGCACTCCCCAAAATTACTATATTGAATATTTTATGTTTTATATGGGGCGAAAGAGAGTTTAGTAATAGATTTAGCCACAAAATATGAAAAGAGATTCATAAATCGAAAAATTAAATGTACTTATAGTTAGTGCGTGCCAACTGGCATTTCTGCCATTTTTTTAAGCTTAAGAAGCGTGTCTTGTTGACCTCACCTCGAAGCATTAATCTTATTTCCTATCCTCTTCTCAATCGTAACTTTTGAAGGATATAGCTTGTTGCAGGGATGAAACTCTTTTTGCCTGTCTATTTTCTTTTACTCGTTGAGAATATATTTCAAAATAAGAAGTTTTAAATAGAAAAGGATCAAAAAATTAACATTGGGGGAATTGGAATGTAGTGCTCCAAAATTCTTGTTCCTTGAGAGTTTGGCATAAAATGTGTTAATTATAAACATGCTGTGGTGTACTGACATGATAGTTTCTACGATTTTCATTTTTTGAAAAATTCGTACTGCGTACAAACCACTATTTAACGTTTGGTCGACCCTCAAAAACAATGGATGTGGGACAACTTTCCAACTTCTATGTATTTACATTATCAAAATCTACAGGTTAATTCCAGAACAAGCTCTTGCACGAGTTTTTAACATATTGGAAATAAAAATATGTACAGGTTGAGCTTCCGGGTAAGAGGTCCTCTTGAAATTGTGTAAGGGTCTAGATGTTAGCCTTTAAATGTTTCTCAATTAAAGCTCATCAAACTCGAAACCGTTTTAGTAAAGTAATTCCAATTCTAACATTGGGTTTTTGACATGTACATTACATTCCATAAATAATTTAACAATTATTTCAATTTCTAGTTTTTCGGTATAATTTCTTATTATTTTATTTATTATTATTTATTTTTTATTATTTATTATCTGCCATCTGCATGCATTCGAATTAATAAATGATCATTTTGCGAAAACTTTTGATTAGTGCAAAGTCAATACGAGGTGAATGTCAACCTTCAGAAATGTTCTTATTTCTTATTCGAATAGCCCTAGACCTTCTACTGGGGTCAGGAATTCCGTCCAGTCACGATTATTAATGGGGTCAAATTTTCGGCCCCCACCCCATCCCGATTATATATGGGGTCAATTTTTGTGTCCCGTCCCGAAAGTTGGAACATGGGGACAAAATTTCTATCCCGTCTGGTACCTTTACTTTAAAATAATCGTCCCCGGTTACGTCTCGACAATCGGGACACCGGCAAATTGCTGTACGATGCGGGTGGCGAAATAATTCGTACTGTCTCGAAACCATTCCACACAAAGATAATTTGAGAATAATTATTGCATATTTCAAGTATGTCGTGGAAAGTTGTTTATGAGTAATGAACTCTTTGTTAATTGGCGGTGACGAGGCAAAGTGATCTGGATATAGACATTTTTTAAATTAAACTTAATTTGATAAACATGAAGTTTCACTATATCAAAGTGAACTACTCGTCCAAAATTCTTGAAAAATTTGTTGATGACACTGTCTTTTGACCAATGGTATGCAATTTCTAATGGACGAGTGTTGAAATACAGAAATAAATTAAAGACATGGGGAACCTACCCCGTGGTAGCTATGTATGTTTTTGTTTTCGTGGCGTTGCTTTTTGTCATTTCACGAGTTTTCATTATTTCGCAAACATTTAGGAATACTTTTGACAGCATCTGTCAGAAAAATTGTTTTCAACTTTTGATGGCGCACAAGCAACTTCTTCAAAGCAATGTACTTTCCGTATTGAAGTCCGGTGTTCGGAAATGTTGACCCAAGTAAACATTAGAAGATCTTGCACTGAAGTTAATATCTGCATTAACTTATTTAACATTTTTTCTGTATAATGTTTTCATGTAACGCTCACCTTATTTATCATTAATAAACTTTGTAATGCATATAAAAGATAGCTTACATAAATTCCGTAACAATCCAGCACACAATACCGTTCAAAATATTTTGCGAAACGGTTTGGAGATAGATGGCAATCAATACATTATTTTACTCCGTCAAAATGTACAACAACCTCAAAAAAGATGGACCTATATACATAGTGATGTGAATTTTTCTATGACCGGAATGACATTAAAGTACAGAAGAACTGTCCTGTCTGGTGTATCACTATTGGCTTTGACTTTTCTTCATTACATAAAGCAGTCATTTAATTGAGTTCATCAGTACAAACAACTTAAAACGCTTGAATTATTTACATTTCTTAGTTCCAACTTGTTAGTCCGATTTTACTAATTAAATACGTGAAAGCAAAGGATATTCTTGACAGCGGGTGTCCGCAAATGCCCGCGGGTGTGCATGTGCAAGTTTCGTTAGTTCCTACCTATAAACAGGCAGAGGGCAAAATGGTTGGTGTTGGTACATTGAAAGTAACGAGCGGAGTGGGTACATATACTGGCACTTCTGCAGGCCTCGGGCGGGCTGGGTAAATTTTAACAGCTCTTCTACGGGCACTGGTCGGGCCGGGCAGAAATATCCCCAGCTCTAACTTGAAGTACTGATTTTGAAAATGTTGCTATATTTTCCGAATTATAATGTCATAGGATAATGTTTTGCAAAATATTAACATCTTACATGCGTTGCAATGCAATAGTCAGCATTGCAGAATATGTGAATTCTCTTAATACTGCATTAATGGAAAGACCTTTACGTCACAGGGCAGCGTGTGTGAAAAATGTGACCTTGGTGGTACAAAAGATGAAATCAGTTTTTTGTTTAAAAAATTATGAACGTTCTATTAATATACCACAAATAGCGTCATCATACATTTTTCCTTTGTAAATTGACTCCAAAGATGTTTCATCCGTTTCAAATTTTTAAATAGGTCCCCTCTGTACGACTTAAAATTGTACACGTTAAATTACATTATAAAATCATTTTCGAAAGTCTAAGAATTTTTTTAGGTAACATTCAAGCGTGCTAAAAGTTATTAAATGCACTCCCTATGATGCTTTCATTGTCACGATAGGGCATGAAAAAAAAATTGCGCTGATTTTTGAATGCCCCAATATTTGAGAGGAAGATATATTCTCAAAACGTGTCGATTCCAAAATGATGAATGATTTTTTCGTGAGGTGTGTTTAAGCACGTTTATCATTCAAAATTTGAAAATGGGTCAAATACCGTCGGGTTCCAAATTATGTTCTTTGTAGATGTCAAAATCGAAATGGCATGGAAATTCCGACAAAATTTTAGTCGCAAATCACGAACACGTGTCACGTTTTTTTAAACAATCAGTGAAAACCAAACTTATTTGGCCAATCATTCGGAGTTTTTCAGGAATTCATCATTTAAATATAATTTAGGAAAGTTCCACTTTAAAATTGCAAAAGTCGAGCTTTCACGGTATTACTTTAAGTGTGAGAACTATCCAAATATGTATTCAATTATTATTTCTTGGTGGGCCATGTTGCTATGTATTGTTTACCTTATAAAGTCAGTTTCTCTTAATTTGGAGCCGACTTGGAGCACATAGCTATATACAATGAAGGCAGTTATCGTGATGACAAACAAACAGACACCCGGGCATTCGCGATATAGACTTTTAGCTTCGCTTCGCCTCCAAAAACTAACTCATTGATTGATTACACCTCTAAACTTATAACGCACTTAAACGCATAAAGAAATAATAAATTATTAAAAGTAACTAATGCATTTGCCAATGTATTCGGTGTTTCCGAATGATTTTCGTATTTCCTAATATTAGCTTTTAGGGGTTGTCTTTAAGCAGATTACACTAACCATTAAATTAAATGTGTAAAAATTGTATTTTGAGGTTCACATACGCTTATAATTAAATTGCGTATAATGACTTACAGTGCGCAGTGTGGTCTCTCCAAAGTGAATCCCCTCATTTTGTTTATAACCCCCCAAGAGGTGAAATAATAATATGAATTTCTAATGGGATACAAAATCCATAATGTCCAACAAGGCTAAAAGCATTAGACAAAGCACATGCAAGTAGCGTTAAAAGTAAATGGCATTCATGATTATCACTAACGTGTGCTAATTGCCTAAGGGGTGAAGGAGTTGCCTGTATCCTGTATTGTGACAGCCTCATACACTTTGGGGAAACGCATTTATAAAACAGCATTTAAAATGTGTCTTGTTTACGGACAACCAGAGGTTACAAGCATGGATAGTACATAAACTTCAAGGTGAAAATACGAAACGCAAATACTTTTCCCAAAGGTATTTATTTACCAAAACTAATTGTACTGTAAGTATAAAATACAAATAATTTAAGATACATTATTATAAAACGCAAATACGTTAGAGCAGGATAATCTGGATAAAATATATAATTTTATTGCTTTGCATTGAAAAAAGCGCAAAATATGAAAATAAAATACTGTTTGAACTTTGAAGTATAAAATCCAAAACACTTTCAATATCTTAGTGAATAACTGGAATCTTTTCTCAAAAACATTTGAAAATGTAATCTTTCGAACAATGTCAATGTTGGATATCAAGACCTTATATTAGCAAAGATCAGGATTGTTATCGAGCACTGCAGTTGAAAATTCGTATTTTACGCCTCAAGTATTTTGGTAATTATTTGTATTTGGTATTTGAAAAGTTAAAATAAGACTATTTTGTATTTTAAAATTCAAGAAAGCGTATAAGTACTTTGTAATTTGACATTTATAAGGTTGACTGAAATAAGTGTTTTGGCCTAAATGAATTTTTAACATGTTGCAATAAATATTTTTCAAAATTGTGTTATGAGCAGGGACGGGAATCGGAATCCGAATTTCACAGTGCCCCAAAAACTTGACATACCCTAATTCCTAACGACACGAATCTAACGTTAGATAACGACTAACGATCACTAACGACTAACGACTAACGACTAACGATCACTAACGACTAACGACTAACGATCACTAACGACTAACGACCAGTCTCTAACGACTAACGATCAGTCTCTAACGACTAACGATCAGTCTCTAACGACTAACGATCAGTCTCTAACGACTAACGACCAGTCTCTAACGACTAACGACCAGTCTCTAACGACTAACGACCAGTCTCTAACGACTAACGATCAGTCTCTATCGACGTAGGATCAGTCTCTAACGACGTAGGATCAGTCTCTAACGACGTAGGATCAGTCTCTAACGACGTAGGATCAGTCTCTAACGACGTAGGATCAGTCTCTAACGACGTAGGATCAGTCTCTAACGACGTAGGATCACTCTCTAACCACTAACGATCAGTATTGTATATCGTATAATATGTCCTTCAAATTTTGCCACTCGAAGATATACGGGCATTTCTATATATTTATACTTCTGAATTTCATTGTATGCATGTACCATATAAATTCATATTCTCAGTTAGAGAAATTGTTTTCAAAATAATAACTGTTCGAGTAACCTCACGGTATTCATGGACTTGAATATGACTTTATCTGCTAGTCATGTTCGAATTCAAGTAATAATAATTTATTTGAACCGTAGTACTTGATCCCGTGTAGGTACATACTGGGCTATACTTGACCATAGTGGTCGGACCAGTTCAGTTCAAAACTGAAAATTTCAGTTCAGTTCAGTTCAGTTCAGTCTGATTCATACAAATTTTGGCTCAGTTGGATACACAAACTAAACTGAATGGTTCGGTTCCAGCGTAAAACTGAACTGAACTGAATCGTTTGAACTGATTGTGAAGCATTGACAATAAAGCCTGTTTCTGTCGTTCTATATGACGCTTTTTTAGTTGTGTTACTTTTTAAGTAATATTTACGTAAAATGTGATTGCTTTTGCAGTGCAAGAACAGTACTAGATTGAACATATTTAAAATCAGATTAAAGTGGGATACAAAGAACTGTATACCCCATATTTAAAAAATCTCTCTATATATATACATATTCTGTTCAGTTCAGTTTCAGTTCATAGAGGAAACTGAACTGAACTGAACCGAAGAATAGCTAACTGAACTGAAATTTTGATTTTCGATTCAGTTCACTTTGTGAACCGAACTAAACTGAATTTTACGAACCAAACTGAACTAGTCCGACCACTACTTGACCACGAACTGGAGATATTCATGGTCGGGTTTAAGTAAATTTGTTCGCGCAATAGTAAGTGTGATTGTTAGTAGTTGTATTATGATCGGTAGACTGATCGGTAGTTGTCATAGGGTTATCATTAATCAAATGTCATTGTTATTCCTGAGACTAGTTGTTAGTAGTGTTTCCGTCGGTGCAAGTATTGGGAATAACCGAACTTGCAATTACAATTTAAAATTGTTAATGCAAGTACGAGTAATACTATTAAGGTCAAGCTGAGGTCACTCCTTTTGAGTAACTTTCCAAACTTGACTAATTATGAATCGTGCTAAAAATGTAATTAATTGGACGAAAGCAACTAATAAAAGTCTCAAATGTAATCCAGAGAATTATTGAATGAAACAACCCGAAGGCTGATTGTTTATTCAAAATGAAACTGAAAACGAAATGATTATTACTTCAACAATAACTTCAGAAACTTAAAAATAGAACAAAAGGGGAATCTCAGAGGATTCCAAAAATCAAACAGAAAGGAATAACTCTCAGTCTAAGACTGAAGTTCGCAAATAAGATTTGCACACACTTTAACACTGTCGTGTGTGATTCATACATCATTACATCATTTCATAAGATGAGACGCGTCCAAAAGTGGAGCGTGAGAAGTCCCTCGTCAGGGATTCTTTACTCTGCTCTAGACGCAGCTAGAGCTGACCTTTAACACTAATAACAATTTTATTACATGACTAAAATCACTTCTTACAACTACACTTCTTACAACTATGTATGTATACCTTACATCCCGGGGTCCGGGAAAAACATTTTGTCCTCAAAATGTGAACAATTTTATCATGAATAAAATATAAATGACCAAAATTATGGCAAAAATTATACCATGATAAGTACTGGTAAGTATTGATAGAGTAGATAGTTACAGCAAGAGAAAAGAGAGACAAAAGATTGGTTTTGTATTTTTCATCTATAATTACACTTGATAATTTACAAGGAAGGCATTATCAAGTTTGCTTCACTATGGGAAGCCACTTAAAACTATGACAATTTGAATAACTTCAGAATTCTAAGCACTAAATGCACTGGCTAAAATATTTTTAACACCACACTTTTATATACACAAGCACTTTATTGATGAAAGTCAATAAGCACGGGGGAAGGTAACAACGGGAGCAGGATGCTGGGCGTTGTTATTTTCTTCAGGAGTTGACACGAAGACGGCCTGCTGGAGGTGTCCGTGTTGACGCGAAGAAGTGCGGCGGTAACGGTAACAACCGTAAAGGATTAAAAGTAAACCAAAAAGAGTAAAGAAAACAATACCAGTTATGGAGAAAATTCTGAATTCCAAATTATAATCACCAGTGCCGAGGCCAACTTCAAGTTGAGGGGTTGGAATGACGGCAGGGACGACTGGAAGTTTCGAAGACTGCTCTTGTGCAGTTGGAGGGGCTGGTGTAGCTTTGGTGGACTTTACAACGTCTTCAAGGTTGAAAGTTTTAGGGTCGGCAATCATCATGAGTTGGAGTAGCTTGAAATCTTGGATGGCTTGTTCCATGGGAGACAAGGTCACGTTAGGGCTGAAATTAACACTTTCACTCGCACTAGTAACATCTTCTTTGAGAAGGTGATGTGGAGAAAGATTTTGATTGAAGGTATTAGAAGGTGAAGGCACAAAATCAAGCACTTTAGAAATTACGGGAGGAGCAAGCACAAAACCGGCTCCAAGAGCCATCACTTTTAATGCATTAGCACGCTTTTTCTTATTTATGTCAGTGAGAAAAGGATTTGGGGCAACTTTAGAATGAAGTGTGTTAATACTTACTGACCTTTGAGGATGAATTACCAACTTTTGGTTGGAAAGAGCCTGTTGCTTGTTCATTTTGGAGAGACTGAATCCATGTGTGAGGGATGGTAAGCTGTTCCATCCTCCGGGCGGGGGTAGTGGGGCCGCTCCGCCGGAGCAGATGAGGAAGAAAACACAGAGCGTGGTGAACTGTGTGGAGAGGCCACAAATTCTCCTCTGTCGTTTAGCAGGAACTGTTGAGACATATGTGACGGAGTCATCTGAGGAGTCCCCGGAAGGTGGGACGATGATTCCCGGGGATGAGGCGGATTCTCCGAAGAGGGCGGAGGCCGGCTCATCATGCTCGTTGTGGAAGAAACTGTCGTGGACGGAAGTCCCGAACGGAGCACTTCGAAGGAGGGAAGGCGATATGCAGGAGACTCGTTCCGCACGCGAATTGGATCGCTTTGAGCGGGTCGGATTAATGACAGGTTTTTGAACTGACACTGGGGGTGAGTCACTTTTGGGGTTGAAAAATTTTGACACGCCGGAGGTACCGGGTTGGGGTGAATCTCTGGCGGAACTACTAAAAACTGAGCTCGCGAGTGACTCGGAGCTGACATTTGAATAGGCGGGCGACTGTGGCAATGATATTTTGCGTTTGTCAAAGGACTCGAGGTAGGGAGCAACTTCCGTTGTTTCGGAACTGCCTTGAGATGCTCGAGTGTTGATTGGGTAAAAACTTCGATGTGGATTTGAGGGTCCACTAAAATCACTGGAGTGGACAGAACGAATTCCGCTGGGGAATCCCTCATTTGATGCAACAATTGTTTCCATGTTATAGCCTGGCGGTACGCTGCCGCACAGTAAGCACCTCTCAATTGATCTATGAGCAAGGGCACAGCACTGGGTAACACAAGTCCCAGGGCGACGTGACGAAAAATTCTGGAGTAGATGGGAACTGAACAATCCGTTGCAGCAATGACTTGTCCAGTTGCATCCGAAAACTGAAGGGGAAAAATTTTTACAATACACTCGGCCACCGGACAATAAACTGGGATATTGGATGGAGTAGGGAGTGTAACCGAAGCTAACTGCGACCAAGGGTTCTCTCCTAATTTGAAAATTGGCCGGACTCCCAGCGTAGTCATAGGAGTCAGTTGGCCTTGGAGAGTCGGATATTGCGGGGGTGCTGGAAAGTTGGGGGATGAAGAATTCATGGTGATACATGTGTAAAATGACACAGTATGGCAACTAAAGTAAGTATAGCAAAAATTTATACACGTTTGGCTTTATCAATCAATCGCTGAGATTTTCGCACCGGAAGTGGGAGTTTAGATGGAGACGAAACTTGGGATAAAACTGGAACACGAGTCGCACTTTCAGAAGATGATGATGGAGTGGAAATGTCAGGAGAGTCGGAGGAGTGAAAATGACTGAGCCAAGAGTTAAACTCATCTTGGTCATCACTTGTGTATACATATTCAGGGTGTATTATACCATTACCTAAATCTAAACTTATAAGCTTGAGCTGTGAAAGATGACACCGGACATTAGGTCGCAACCTTTGAGAAGGGAATGTTAAAACTAGCTCAGCATTATTGTTCTTATCTATACTTACAATTGTATAGGGGCCTATCCACCTACAGAGTAATTTATCGGAAAGACCAACTTTACGCTGTGGTAAGTAAAATCTAACGTGGGAACCAACTTTATATTCAAAGGGTCTGTATTGCGCATCAAATTTTTCCTTGGCCTGAATCTGAGCTTTGCGAATTAATTGAGCAATTCGCTGATGCATAATTTTTACTTGATTCGGACTCAACTGAGTAATACTTAAAAGGGAATTAGGGATCGAGTTTAGCATGGGAGCTGGAGGCTGGCGCCCGAAAAACGCTTGGAAAGGGGAAATTTTTGTAACCGAATGCTCACTGGTATTGTAAGCAGCAATTACATAGGGAACATATACGTCCCAATTATCTTGATTATCGGAAACAAACTTACTAAGCATTATTGCTAAAGTTTGGTTCACTCTTTCCACGGCTCCATGAGACCGGGGGTGAAAGGGCACACTAAAATTATGAGTAATGTTAAACTGTTGTGTTAACTTTTGCACAACTGCCGACTTAAATTCAGCGGCACCATCAGAAATTAATGTGGACATGCCTGGAAAAGTTAAAATAAATTGCTCGAGATGCATGGAAACATTCGCAGCGTCTTTGACAGGAAGCAATGAAACATGAACCCATTTTGTAAACAAGTCTGTTAAAACTAATACAT
The DNA here is from genome assembly GCA_947179485.1 of Allacma fusca. Taxonomy (NCBI): domain Eukaryota; kingdom Metazoa; phylum Arthropoda; class Collembola; order Symphypleona; family Sminthuridae; genus Allacma; species Allacma fusca. Next base: position 1,331,836 of record OX359249.1, on the reverse strand, counting down.
ATTTATTACCTCTAGGTGTTTCTTTAAAGGGGCCTAATAAATCCATCGCGTAAGTACTAGCGGGGATTTTTATGGGAATTATTTTAAGACTGTCCATCCGTAGACGAGTCTGATGTTGGCGACTTTGGCACTCGGGGCATTGTGAGCAATGCTTGAAAGTGTCCGCGGTCATGGATCGCCACCAATAATAGGGACGGATCCTTGCCAAACATCTACGAAAACTGAGATGACCTGCTAAGGGATGATTATGGGCATTATGTAATAATGTGGGAATCAAGGCCTTAGGAACTAAAAGTAAATTAGGTTGCCTAGGATTAAACTGAATAAAATACACGCCATCACTATTCGAAGTAACTTTTGAGCGCTTTTTTGTTAATAATCTCTGCAAAACAGGATCAATTGCTTGAGCATGTTTCAAGTCGTCAGGATTAATTAACGGATCAAAAGGAGTAATGAGAGAGGAAGTAAAACCGGGTAAAATCAAATCCTCCTCAGATTGTGTATCACTAGACAGTGCATATGGACAACGGGAGACGCCATCCACATTCCTGTGGAGAGAGCCTTTTTTATAACGTATCACATACCTATATTCCTGTAAAATTATAGACATTTTTGTAAGTCTAGCAGTAGGGTCACGCTGACACTTTAAAAAGCATAATGCATGATGGTCAGTGACAATTGTAAAAGGCTTTAAAAATAAAAATTCACGTAACTTTTTCGTGGAAAATACAACAGCAAGACATTCTTTCTCAGTGACACTCCAATTTTTCTCCGTAGGAGTGAGTGCACGAGAGACATAATAAACGGGATGCTCTCCATCCTCAAACTGTTGGTGGAGAATCCCTGCAATTGCAAGGTTGCTCGCATCCGTGTACAATAAACATGGAAGATTCTCATCATAATGTCTCAACACAGGGGCTTTACACACGGCCTGTTTGAGATTTTCAAAAGACTCATCACAATCCTTGGACCAATGGTACAAAGAATGTTTTTTGAGTAAGCTCTGCAATGGAGCTGCAATCTGAGCAAAACCTAAAATAAATCTTCGGTAATAACCTATAGTGCCCAAAAATTTTCTAAGAGTATCTAAATTATTGGGCTTCGGCTGGCGCATTATAGCAGCCACTTTAGCCGGTTCCGTTGTTAATCCTTGTTGGGTCAAATAAAATCCGAAAATGATATGTTCTTGCATAGCAAAATTACATTTCCATGGACTGAGTCGAAAATTAACTCGGGATAACGCTTGAAAAACTAATTCAAGGGCGACTAAATGAGAAGGAAAATCACGACTGTATGGAATTATATCATCTATATATGATACAGCATGTGTATAGCGTAAGCGTCCCAAAGTTGCTATAGCTAATTTTTGGAAATAGGCCGGAGCATTTTTGAGACCGAAACATACGCGGAGGTACATATATATACCAAATTCAGTAATAATAGCGCATAAATGTCTATCATCAGGATGAATCAGAGCCTGATAATAGCCGCTAAATAAATCCAAGGGGGAAAAATATTTTGCATGACGGAGTTGGAAAAGTAAATCATCAATGCGGGGAAGAGGAAATAACTCATCTTTAGTGATTTTGTTTAACTTGGTAAAATCACACACTAATCTCCATTTATTTAATTTTTGTCGAACTAAGAATACTGGGGTTGAATAATTGGAAGACTCACACGGGACTATAATATTAGCCTGTATGAGTTTGTCAAGTTCACTTTTTAATATTTCACGTTCAAGGGGACTGAGTCTATACGGTTTGGACTGAACTGGAACATCCGAGTTCAACTGTATACGCATAGGAGGGAGAATGCAAGCCTGTAAATCATTAATGCTCCATGCAAAAAGATAAGAATACCGATTTAAAAGTTGAATAATAGCATGACGCAGGTCTGGGGTAAGTTGAGAATTAATATTGATAACTGAAAGTTGTTCAGCAGTCAATGGTTTAATTTCAGAGGGAATAACAGGGACAGAAGAGAGGGCTTGAACAAACTCATACCGTTGTGAGTAACCTAAAATTGTGCCCGCAACAATAAGTTGAGGAGAGCGAGACACATTGGAAGCCAATAAAACATTTTTACTATGGTTGATGACAGGGGGAAAAATAACTTGAAGTTGTTTTTCTACTGTAGGACTGGGAATGAACGCACATGAATGAGTGGAATTCATATCTGTGGTTGGAATGTACATTTGACGTCGAGGGGGAAGGTTAATGGTAAACAAGGACTTCACTGGTAAGGAACATCCACATTCCACTGAGCACACTTCATTGTATGCATGACTACGAAGATAATGGGTCACTTGTGAATTATACATAATACTACGACTAACATCTACAACCAATGTGTATTGTTTGAGAAAAGCACACCCTAAAATGAATGAGGGGGTGAGAGTATCTAATACATGAGCTGTAGTTGTGTAATTTATATTATCTAATTTAAAACACAAAGTTACTACACTTGAAGTTTTAAGTTTGGTTTTGTCAGCGGTCATAATATGACAGGGAGGGCCTGGCAAAATTTTACTCTCAGCTGGCACTGCACTTCGTAAAATTAAAGTATGTGTAGCACCAGTATCAACTAAAGCATCAATTGTCACTGAGGTAAAATAGCACATGATGTAGGGGCAATGTGTAGCACTTAAAACATTTACAGAGGGTAAGTAATCTGTGGGTATGACTGTAGAGTGGGATTTGCTTGAACTTGCTGGGGAACTGCAGCCTGTTGAGGAGGCGCAAAAGCAAGTTCCACTCTTTGAACATTCTGGCGATTGTTGGGATTGTAATTGTTGTTGCGGCGATAATTGTTGTTTTGGTAATTCCGTTGACCATTGTTGCGGTTCTGGAATTGTTGTCGATTTTGATTGTTTTGGGGACCCTGGTTCTGATTGTTGGGTCCCCGCTGCCCATTTCCCGACCGACAGTCGCGAGCAAAATGACCAAATTTGTTGCAATTGTAGCATTGGAGCCCACGAGCAGGGTTGGGATTATTATTATTACCGTTATTTTGATTATTATTGTTACGAGGAGTACCAGTATTATTATTTCTACCACCGCCTCGTCCGCGACGATTATTATTCCGTTGAGCAGGTGGGTTACCATTTAATGCGTTAACTTGAGCATGTGGGGCATCAGATGTAGTTAACTTTTTGATTTGTTCTTCCAAAGCTAATAATTTAGCAGTAGTATCGGGCATGGGAGTAGCTTCTTGTTGAAATTCACGATGCTCGCAAAATCTAACAAGGGCTGCGATACTTGTAAAACTCAAGCCGCTAGTAGCTTGGGCGTATTTTGGGAGTAGTCCCGAAATGCCCCAAGCCACTCTATCAGCGACGGGCATGTTTGCATCATAACGGGAACAAAGTGTATCCATAGCATACAAAAATTTTGCACATGACTCTTTTTCTACCTGAACTTTTGATTTAAGTTGGTGCAAATAAACTTGACGGCTTTTACCGTATCTCTCTCGAAGAGCTGTATACATAGTGGGAATATCTACTACAGTGGAACCTGCACGTCGAATTTCACCCTGTAGCCAAAGAAATGGATCAGGCAATAATAAATTGGGGAGATTATTTTGTAACTCCGCCCAATCCCATTTAAGTAAACCAATAATCCGCTCCAAATCCATAATAAAATCAAAAACATCATGATTCGCCGGATCAAACTGATTAGTTTTCTTAAAATTAAGAAAAGAATTCGCTGGAGGGGTTTGAATCACTATCGTAGGCGGAACTGTCGTTGCCATTTTATTCGTATGATAATAAACTGTTGAAAAATAACCACTAGGTTCTTGAAATAAATCACATAAATTTATTACCGGAGGTGGGATCTTAAATTTACGAGAAGCACGTTTTGCATTTTTCTGCGAAGCACTTTGAGTAAAACTAGCACTAGGGGTAGGTTTAGTAGTTTTGGTTTTAAGGGGTGGAATTAATGGAACAGTTGTAGTAGTTGGAGGAGTCTGAGCTGTGCTACTGGAAACTGTAGTTACAGGTTGGCGCTTACGAGCAGCCTTTAAAACCTTAGCTAATTGATCTTTATCTAAAATGTCAGGGTTAGAATTTGAACGAGTTGAACGCCCTTGAGGCGGAGGTGAAATTGATGACTGAGATGCAAGGGGTTTCTTTGGAGGCTGTTTTGAGCCAGACATAAAAAACCATAATTATTTACGTACCTTTTTCCAGTAAAACATCAGTAAGTCTTGATATGACCAAAATAATAAATCATTTAAACACTTGGACAGGAAAATCACTCTGTCAAAACAACACACACAGGAAAATCTTCTGTGGAAAACTTGAAAGCAGGTAAAGGTCCTCTGCAAAAATCCAGTAAGGCAGGCAAATCCTCTGCAAAATCTTGTATAGGCAGGCAAATCCTCTGCGAACAATGACTCAATCCTCGGAACCGTTGTGGGCCAGGAGAGTAGAATCGGGGGCAGTCCAAGACAGCTGTTGTCGCCACTTGGTCCACCTGACTTCAGTAGTTGCAATCTACAAGTCCTTTAACAAAAATTCTCGAGACGGGAATAAAATCAACCGTTAGACAAACCTCATGTTAAAAATCAATCTCAAAAGAATGCCAAAATCTCAAACTTTTTTCTTAATTATTGCGCTTTTAACCCGGGGAGCCTAATCTGAGAGCTATTCGGGTGACTTATTCACGGGCAAACTGGTGAAAAGTCTTTGACATGGGCCACCATATTAAGGTCAAGCTGAGGTCACTCCTTTTGAGTAACTTTCCAAACTTGACTAATTATGAATCGTGCTAAAAATGTAATTAATTGGACGAAAGCAACTAATAAAAGTCTCAAATGTAATCCAGAGAATTATTGAATGAAACAACCCGAAGGCTGATTGTTTATTCAAAATGAAACTGAAAACGAAATGATTATTACTTCAACAATAACTTCAGAAACTTAAAAATAGAACAAAAGGGGAATCTCAGAGGATTCCAAAAATCAAACAGAAAGGAATAACTCTCAGTCTAAGACTGAAGTTCGCAAATAAGATTTGCACACACTTTAACACTGTCGTGTGTGATTCATACATCATTACATCATTTCATAAGATGAGACGCGTCCAAAAGTGGAGCGTGAGAAGTCCCTCGTCAGGGATTCTTTACTCTGCTCTAGACGCAGCTAGAGCTGACCTTTAACACTAATAACAATTTTATTACATGACTAAAATCACTTCTTACAACTACACTTCTTACAACTATGTATGTATACCTTACAATACTGTAACTGGTACTTGCTAAAATGCGGCAATTAAATCATGCAAATAACCGAAGTTGAACTTGCAATTAGTTCATAAGTTACTTGCAGTTGGTAAGGCAACTGCAAGAACATTTGCAAGTAATTGCACCGACAAGTACAATTGCAAGTTAACTGATACACAGTATAAATCGTCGGCGAAGAGACAAAATGATCTGTGCATTGATTGGTAGCAAAATGATATGCACGCTGTTTCATTAAATTAAACAAAGTGTATTAAATAAAATAATCTAGACGCAATGCACAATGAAACAGAGATGCACAAATGAAATTGCCTTCCCTCAAAGCTTCCAAGGCTAAAATATTGTAAAATTTCATCGTTCAACATGTCTTTACAATCCTTAAAATATTTTCTATAATTTTGTGCCAATGGGAACATTTTGATCAGCTAATCAAAAATATTGGAATCGGAATCGGAATTAGTATCCGAAAAAAAATAACAAAAATTGAAAATTTGTTTCGACCATACAAAGCCATTTGTCAAGTATTTCCTTCGTATCTCAAGGTTTAAAAAAGTATTCGTATTCACGCCCCTTCCCGTCCCTGGTTATGAGTAATTATTATTTTCTACTTGTATTTGATATATTAGACTTTGGTGGTTCAGCATCTTCTTTAGTGTTTGAATATGAAGCGTATTGAATATCTTTAGATCACTTTTAGTTTTACTTTGTGCTTAGATAAGTTTTACGTTTAGACACCTTGTGTGCTTGGATTGGTAATTGAATTGGTATCCTTTGTGGAGCCACAAACGTAATGACAAATTTTGTCTCCCAACGAGTGCGAATGGTATGCTAAAGATTATACAAAACTTTAATCTGTCAAGGAATTTTCCGATATCTAAGCATCGGATAGAGTATTCAGATATTTCTTAATACTAATTCGAACGCATATTTTTTAAATACTTGAAGAAGTATAATACCAATTCCGATGAAAATATAAAAATACTAACGAAAAACCTATTCCAATTCCAATTCGAAGGACCAGACCTGACAATCATACACAACCTCCCCCCCCCCAATATTTGTCAGGATTTATAGGAGCGAAGCGAAGCTAAAAGTCCCAACGGGATTGTCTGGTTGTCAGCCATCACGAAAATTGCCGAATCAATAAAGGGCACCAGGTAACTCAAATATTTTGTAGGGCCAGATTAAACTAAAAGTAACAAGCCTATTGTTTTTGAAGGACATCGGGTCATTCGTTTGCCCTCAAAAAATTTAATGAGGTTACGTATAAACACATGCACATACATATGTACATTCAAATGTACAGATAGTAAGAAGTAAAGCTAGCGCCATCTCTGGTCGGATTTGTCATTAACAATAAATTCTCTTTTCCATGAGCCGGTAGATATCGCATGAGCTCGCACACGCATAATTTTAATAACATTGTAAACGGTTTTCAAAATTTGCTGGAAGCATACTCCTTGTATACAATTATACGAGTTTAACATAACACACTCTATACACTCACTGACTCACTTGTAGGTATACCTACATCTATCTACGTAACCTCTTAGAGTATTTGTAGGAAAACGTATAGTTAATACAGTTGTTACATCTTATAGTGGCACTTCGCACCTTAGTGACTTAGCATGGAGTGCTGATGACAGGTGATTTTTAGGGGAGAAGCGAAGCTGAAAGTCCTATTGTGAATGTCGGGGTGAGTCTTGTCTGTCATCACTGTTACTGCCGAACCAATGACAACAGACAATTCAAATTTTTTGAACGGACAAATTAGCTTAGTAAGAAGCCTATTTTTGAAGCAGATTGGGTCATCCGTTTGACCTCAAAATATGTAATGAGGTTACGTATTAACCCTATACTTCCGAAGGTGTGGACAGCGTGGCCAAAAATGTCAATTTCAGCAAACAAATTTTTATTTAAAGAAAAGTATGAAACATGCGAGTTTAGAAAATTAGCTAATCGTTCCCTATTATTCTGGCAATGGCTGCACCAAATTTCAAGTGCCCAGGTCAATCCAATTAGCCTACAAAAAATTACAAGTGGACCAACTTCGGGAATTTTCCGCCATTTTCAATACAAACACATACACCTATACTAATACACAGGGGCCCGGCACACATTTTAGTGGAATCATAATTTTAATTTCATCGTTCAACGAGGCTTGTATCAGCTTGAAAACTTCTTATTTGTTCCAGTTGAGATAACCTATTACGATATATGACCTGGGCAGGTCACGCATTTCAAGTTAGTTTTTGTTGTTGCAATCGTTTTTCCAGCATTCCTATCTTACAATTCATAGGAAAAAGCGGGGCCATTTTCAGGTCAAAATGCAGATTATTGTCAGGTTCAGGTTCATGTTTAGGACCAAGTTCAGATTCAAGTGCATGTTCAAGTGCACGTTCTGATTCAATTCAAGTTTACATTCAAGCTTGGATTCAAGCTTGTTTTCAAGATTAGATTTAAGTTTAGAACCAACTTCAGATTCAAGTACAGGTTCAAATTCAATTTTAGATTTAAGTGTAGGTTCAGGTGTAGGTTCAAGTGTAGGTTCAAGTGTAGGCTCAAGTGTAGGCTCAAGTGTTGGTTCAAGTGTTGGTTCAAGTGTTGGTTCAAGTGTAGGCTCAAGTGTAGGCTCAAGTGTTGGTTCAAGTGTTGGTTCAAGTGTAGGTTTAAGCTTAGGTTCAACTTTAGTTTCAGGCTAAAGTTCAGATTCAAGTGTAGGTTCAGGATCAGGTTCAAATTCTAATGTAGGTTCAAGTTCAGGTTCAAGTTAGAGTTCATGCTTGGATACAAGTACAGTCTCAAGCATTGATTAAATTTATCCGAATATGATTTGTTAACTTTAATTTCCAGTTGGGCGCATTCACACATATATTCACCCAAGGTGGATTCTGTTTCGTGTACACGCAAAAGTCGAAAATTTTCTTGCTGTATGACAGAGCAAAGGTGTCATCCTATTCTACATGTAGGCCTACATGTGGGCCTATTTGTAGGGTGCGAGCTATTTTCAGAAACAAATATAGGCAAAATAGTATGTACTTGTTTTCGCAGAAAAACTGCCTATAAAATAGGAAATGCACGCCTGCATACATGTGGTCAAGGAGGCACACATGTAGGCAGTACGATAACAAGGTTGTATAAAGGGAAATATGTAGTATGTATATATATATATACATAGGAAATATTATGCAGGCCGCAGGCTTCTAATGCAAAATAGTGGGAAATACTGGATTTTCACACATTATGGAGATCAGGCTACTGCAGGGACATGAGATTTCCCATTAAAAATAATATTCATACAGAACTAAGTACATGTGTGTAATGTATCGCTCATACTTATTGCAACGTGTAACAAGAAGTCTCACCTTCTCACATAATGCATGAGTAACGTAAATTTTGTAGAAGTACAGATAGCACACACATATTTTTTACACTTTCAGACAACATTTAAAGTCGTCACTGATGACGTATGGGCCAAACCGCTAATTGTAAATTAGAGCGGCATTTATGGGCTTCACATTGAGCTTATGCGACCGTCCGTGTTTATTAAAATGGCAAAGAAATTTAGTCCGGAAGTTGAGGGGACAGTTTTGAGACTTTCCACGGGGGGATTTAGCTCCCGTGCAATAAGTAGGAAACTTAAAGTGCAGGGAATTAGTATTTCCCATGTGACAGTGACCAATATAATAAATAAAAAAGGTTTGAGGCGCAAAGTTAAAGCTAGTGACCTTCCAGCACCGAAAAAGAAATACCCGCCTCTCGAAGCAAAACTACCCATTGTAAGCCAGATCCGATTATTGGTGTCCAAGGTGAACCCGCCTACCCAGAAAGATATTTCTCGAAGAGTAGAATTATCCCCGAGTGAGGTGAGAAAAATTATTTCTAAACTCAACAAGGAAATTCGTCACAAACATCGAGTTTATAAGTTGACCCAGCGCCACATGGCCAATCGGAAACCGAATCGCCGAATCCGGAATGAGCGTCATCTTGCCGGGAAAAGGTCCGAAATTTTAGTGCCATTGGATGCGGCTTTATTCGAAGTCCGGAATACCAAGGGGAATTGAAGAATTTTTTACGTTACCAAGACGGAAAAAATTCCGCAAGACTGGTACGTGGACTAGGACAAGTTCTTCAAGACAGTAATGGCGGTTGGGGGAATATGTGGTAGAGGAGTGTTGCCTCTCATTAAAGTGCCACGAAAAGTACAAATCAATAAAGAGTGCTATAATGACCGTGTTTTAAGGCCACTATTGAATCGCCACATTCCATCAGTCTACACTGGGGTCCTGGACAAGGTGTTCATACACCATGACACGGCATCCTCCAACACTGCCCGGAAAACTCAGGCCCACGCTCAAGATGTGAGGAAATCTACCGGTGTGAAGATCATTACAAATATCGAAATAACTATTAAGTCGCCTGACGCCAGCCAAATGGTTTTTTTTGGTTTTGGCTACCATAAAAAACGCCTAGGGCGTCGCGCTCCTACAACCGAAAACGGGCTTTGGAAAGTCCTGTAGGAGACGTGGCGCAAAGTCGACCTGTCCATGGTCAACCGAGTGTACCGACCGTGAAAAGCTCTTTGCCGATTCATCGTACACAAGAGTGGGAATCACATTGAGCATGTGAAAAAAAATCATCTCAATCAAGTTAAAGTTAAGTTAAGTTTTAAATTTTGTAAAATAAAAGTGTAAAAAATATGTGTGTGCTACCTACTGTACTAACACTCACAATCAGTTTGTTTAAAAATATTACTACATATGATAGTAACAAACTATTGCGAGTGTTTGCTGAATAATTGTTGCATACGAGGGCTTACTCTAAATTTTATCTAAACTGTTATATTTCCAAAATTAAAGTAAAAAGGGCATAAATCATAATGTAATTATGAATTGGAAATAAAATAATTGAATTCTACAGTATAGGGAAGGGTCTCATGTACGAAGTTGATATCACTTTCCGTTACCCTATATAGGCAGAAATGTAGGCAGCGGCAAATGCCTACTTGTAGGCAAGGATACAGGCGCTAGCAATTGCATACATCGGCGAGAAGGAGTTCCCCTCATAAAATAAAAATATAGATAGGATGTATGATTGGTAAAATCAGTTTAGCATCTTTGACAGAGAACGTACATTTTGATAACCAAATTACATGCGTATCTTGTATCTTTAATCAAATCGGTTGAAAATGGATTTGAAGCTGGTGTTGAAAAACTTCCAAATGGTCAACGATCCTGGCAACCAGGGGTCGGATTTTTGTAAATCTCCCTGGAAGATCATTTCTGAATTTCCCTGCTGACTATTATCTCCCTGCTGGTAGGTCCTCAACGATTTCAAAAATCCCTGCTGATAAAAAGGTCAACTATTTTCAACCAACTATTCAAAATCCCGTACAAGACGTGAAAATCTCTCCCAAATTAGGCTAATCAAGCCAAAAATCCCTGTTTGCTTAACAAATTTCCCTGAAACACGTCAACAAATTTGAAAATCCCTGCCAAAAAAGGTCAACAATTTTAAAAATCCCTGTTCGTAAAAATAAATCCCTTCCCTTTGAGATTTTCCCTACCAGAAATATTTTCTCCCTGGGAAGAATCTTCCCGTCTTCCTACAAAAATCCGACCCCTGCTGGCAACAGTACATGGTGAACTAACCCGACGGGGTAAGGTGGCCAACAACCCCGCTAAACGTTTTGCTTGCGCAACTACCTTGGTATCGAAACACATTTTTGCAAACTGCCAAACATTTTTGGTCAACTACCTGGGTATCGACAAAACATTTTGTCCAACTACCAAATATTTTTTACCAACTACCTGGGTATCGACAAAATGTTTTGGTTAAATTACCCGCCAGTGTTTTTCAAAATGGCCAACTATCCCGCCGTTCAATGTTGCCCAACTACTTTGGCCCCATTTGTCAACGATGCCGGATCGCAGGATCGGGAACTTTTTCCACACCCGATTTGCAGTTGTTTCGGGGCATTATTAACAGGTTCATGAATTTATATCTGAAAACAATAAAAACCCGGGTAACATCCGAAAACCCCCCCTTTTCGGATTTTAAAACTATCTCGCTACGTTAAAAGGATTACCCCTTCCCATTTTGTTCAATGCGAAGACCTTTGCTAATCACATTCTTAGCTCTTATAAATACAAATTAAGCGTACCCCTCTGTTTACAGCATCTAAGCTCTTGAAAATGCACTCGCAGAAATCCTACGTAATATGTTATCGGCCCCTTCGTTTAAAATGTGGCCAGGCTGTCCACAGCTTAGGAATAGTAGCATAGTAAAAAGCTTCGGAGTTATAGGGTTAACACATGCACATACATGTGTATAGAAACCGGGATATTAAGTTTACGGCATCTATAATGTCATCTGCTGCTTAGATTAAATTTCCGTTCATATCGACCGGTAGATGTCGCACGAACTTGTACATGCGTAATCTAAATATGAGTGCTAACATTTTTTCTAAACTTATGTACGCATACCGATTATTATTCCACTTTTAAATTTTAGTTAATCGTTAAATCATTATAATACCAACGGTGCAAAAGGATGTCTATGTTTGTATGTAAGTAGATGCGTTCATCCCCAAACGTTTTAATATGCACCGGTTTACATAAGTGTTTACTGACCAATAGTCAACAGTCAACGTTCACTGGTATATTTATAAACATTTTAGGGTAATTTATAGCGGAACGTGTAGTTACCAACTTATGCTGTTACATCCTATGGTGGCACATCGTCCCTTATTGTTAGTGACTTAGCACTTAGCATGTAGTGGTAGTTTTTTACTAGTTTATATTCACTCTCTAGGAGAACGCCGAAAATTGTATGTAGATGTTGATGTTTCAGTTGTACTTAAAAGTAATTAACAAGGCAGTATTTTCAATTTTCTGTTGCTATGTATACTGAACATCCTGTTATATAAACATCTTGTCGCCGTCATTTTATTAACTAGATTGAAATCAATATTTTGTCAACTGTACTGTTATTAAAACAACAACCCGTTCCCATAAATTGTGCCGTTATAAGTATAGCTCCTTATCGAGTTCGAGTATACCGGCGAGTATCGAGTACGAGTACGAGTTCGAGTCGAGTACGGTCAAATTTTTGTGAATACTCGATACTTGAAATGGGTTTCGAGTACGGGTAACGATTTTTCACATACTTACGAGTACGAGTATCAAACGAGTACGAGTCCAATAAAAATACTCATAAGGGTTATCGAGTTCGAGTTCGAGTACCACATGCTCAATATACGAGTACGCGTACACGTGCACACAAGTGTTGCAAACTTTTGAATTTCCAGTAAAGAGACGAAGGCGCTAATATGAAATTGTCACAAAAAATCGTTGTATCCACCAGTCACGACTCTCTCAGGTTTCAAAGTATAATCTCTCTCCATTTAGTACATTACTATTGAAGTTAAAACAAATAATTAGTTAATTCTAATGGCTGAACATATTAACACAAACTCTTCGACAGGCGTAGTTGAATTGATTGAAAATTTACAGAGACACTTTACCAACTGCATGTTCAATTTAAAATGTTGGGGGAATTATTTGTGAGAAATTAAATGAATCTAAAAAAATCACTGTTCAATTGTGGTCTTGTTATTATTAAATACTCGAGTATGAAGACTCGAGTCACGGCACGAGTACGAGTACGGGATTTCGGTATTTACAGTTCCGTACTCGCGAGTATGAAACAAGTTCGGGTTCTGAACTGGAACTCGGTCGCTTATTTCAAGTATTTTCCTGAGTACTCGTATATGTGGCGAGTACGAGTACCTTGGATTGGAGTCCATACTCGATGCTTCGATTTCGAGTACGAGTTCGAGTACGGTTCCGCAAGGTAATCACTCAATAAGGAGCTATAGTTATAAGCAAAATGTCGTTCAGGGTGTTAGTTTTGTTGATGCATACTCTTCTCAAAATATTAGTGTCTTTATGGGGAAGTCACCTTCGTTTGGAGAGTCGAATGTACAACGCTCAAGTCATCCGGACGCTGCAAAGAAGGAATATGTTGCTTACATAAGGATATACTGACTACGACGCTGGGGCTGGCTGTTTGATCGTCAAAGTAATTCTTGCAACTTCTGGGACAGAACCCGGCTCTATTTATGTTCCAGAACTGAACTATGTATGTTAGTATTTGCGACAAGATGCTTTTGCATTACTGAATGTTGTGGATACATACAAACAGAAAATTCAAAGTCCTGGCTTGTTTGTAGCTTTTAAGTCCAACTAAACTAAGACATAATATTCCAACGCGTCTTCATTCTGTTATTAAAAACCAATTTTATTTTGCGTATATATATATGTATATATATATATATATTCCATATATATATATATTCCGTTTTGACTAACTATAATTTATAAATACATTCAAGGTTAACTGGTAAAATATCCAAATTCGTGCTAATTCAATCCATGCTGTGTTTCCAAATGTTCATACCAAAATGGACCCCACCCGTAAGAACCCGCCGTAACAATAGCTAAATTACCCTCAGCTGATTTTCGGTTTTCTCGCTACAGTGTTGAAAGAATTTATTAACTGGGGGAGCAAGCATTGTTTAACTGTTATAATAATTCAAGAATAGACAGCCCAGTAATGGGCACCTCACCTATATGTAGATCCTATAAATAGGCGATAGTATAGGAGGGCTGGAAAATGCTGAATGAATGTTGGCGAGGTTGACAAAAAGGGTAGGTATTGTATAAATACTAGGCTAGGGGATAGGAAGGCAAATAGAACAATTATGTAGGCAAGGTAAAGGAAGGGTGTCAAGCGTTTCCGATCATGTCAGAATATGATGTTAAAGGGTATTACTCAGTGATTTTATTTTACAAGGCAATGAGTAAGAGCAAATGCATACATCAATACGCTGATTGTGAGATGAATGAACGTACGATTGGACCGTATTAAACGTTTTATTAAAATCTGGTTTTGGGGTTGTTGGTAAATACAGAATAAGGAACAATAGAAGCATTTTGCACTACCGTTGATAAATGAATAAAACTTGGTTAGAAATGCATAATCATGCAAACAGCACTACTCAAATCATAGTGTATAGATTTCAATAGTGAAGTCACTAGCATATGTTATTGTGGGACTCGCCACTTAACTTTCTCAGTGTGGCGCTGCGAACGTTTTCCGCCAGCTTTATTGTGATCTCACGTTAGATAGCTACTAAAAACATACAAATATCAAATGTTTTAATAAAATTTTAGAATCTATTGCATACAATTCTTTATTTTTTCTCAGGTGTGATTTGCAAGTATAAAAATACTTCATACAAATATTCAGCATGCATGCATACAAATGTACATACATAAAGACTAAAAGAAACTTGTGTCACTATAAATAAATACCAATATCAACTAATACCCCACATTTATACTCCAGGTCTTAACCATTAATGTAACTTCACCTTTTTTCTATCTTGTTTGGTTGTTTTTTTGTTCAATAGAATTTGGTTGTTATGAACCTTACAATGGAAATAACAACGAAGAGATATATAAAACGAGACAATTCTTGCAATGAGCACAGCAGAGTGCTCAACATTGCATCCTAAGGTATCGATTTTAATATTCAACGAATCTATTATGCTAAATACGGGTTCAAATTGCAAGTTAGTCTCTAACGTTTCTGCAATTTGTGATTCCAGCAATTTTAAAAGTCGAAACAATGATAGGGAGGGGAATTTGAGACTTCCAATACTCTTCAATTTGCAAATCTGTGCCGCAGGAACAATAGGACAATCTTTTGATGCTAATGCTAACTGACAATGAGAGCAGGTCGTAAATCTGGATCCCTTAAAAGCAATATAACCCCCAAGATAGAAAACAATCCCATCTGAAATGTCTGATTTGTAGTAGTCATGCTCTCGTAATCCATTGACATCTGTACCGTTATCAAAAATAATTTTTTCGAGTATTTTATCCTCAACCTCCGTTCTCCGAGCTCTATTAACATCAGAAACCAACTTTGACTGTTTTTTCAGCATGGCCGAAAATTGGAAAATTGTTTCAGGCATCACTTCCCCTTGTGAGATATTGCCAGAGATATTCACGCGAGTTGGAATATAAATACACATTAGACGGAAGAGTTGAATGAAGTTCAGGATGGTGGGATGATCATCACATCCTCCCATTGAGCGGATGATACCAAAGAATTTCTGAAATGTAGACACAACACGGGTTATTGTCACATTGTAAAACACATAACTACTCAACAAACATAAAACATTGTAAATTAAAAAGCACCTCCAAGCAGTCCTGATTGAATTTGTTCGTAAGGATAAAAGCAAAACCAAGTGAAAGTAAATACTCTACTATTTCAAGCACGCTTTGCACAGTCACTCGCATGGACTCCAGCGTAACAGCGCTAGCAAAAGTGTTGCTGGGATCCCTTAAAATTGCAGAAAATCGGCGTAGAGTCTGTTTACAAGCAAAATAGCATCAACTAAGTCTCAAATGGATGCACGACTTAATTTATGCTTAAAGTATAAACAAACCAGCAAGCATTTACTTACGTCAACCTTTTCAGATTCCATATTATAAATGGCAGTGCTACTTCGGTTTGTATTTAATGCATCGAAGAGGTCATTAATTTCGCGTGTGAACTTTTCAGTCGAATACGAGTCTTCAAATCCAAGAATTCCCTGAGTTCTGCAGATCAAAATTGCATCTGCAACAGTGCGGCTGAATAGCTACAAACAACATGTGTTGGTTTCGGTAATTACACGTAAGGCAAATTAATACATAAAACTCAAACTTAAATCTACGTAAATAATATAAAATACCGTTTCATAGCTAGAAATTTACCTGAGTAGCATAGTAAACAACCATCTTTTGGAACGGAGAAGGATTTATATGACTTTTAGTAATCTTTGGTGCTAACCTCAAGCTTCCCAAGCTGCAGTCAAAATCATATAACTTGGAATATAAATTAAAATTAACCTGATTTCCAGCAAACTGTAACATAAAATACACAATCATTACTCTTGCTGTTAATTTGGTAATTAAACGCAAATCATATTTATGTAATAATTGTAAATTAGTACCTGTCCCATTATATGCTTGAGCAAATGAATCCTTACGGACAATCCTACGCTGCAATAGCTTGGCATAAGCTTTGAGTTTTGATGGACTGGAGGGTATATCCGTTTTTCGCCTCACCACTCGTTTCCTTCTTTGAGATCGGATGACTCGAAGTTTCTTGATAAGATTTTGACACTGTTTACATTTTGTAGTTGCACTGAGTGTCTCACAATTCTGCGAAAATAAATTGCCATTGACGATGCAAGTTCCATTCACAATTCCTAAATCTGAAAATCCAGTAGCTCCCTCGCAGATGTGCATATCATTAACTCTTTCTATTAATTCTTCCAAGTCGGTGATGGTGAGGATACCAGGAAACATGTAGGTGACATTTTTTCCCCGAGCTATGACTTTAATCTCGCCAGTGTGTAGTATCTACATAGACATAAAGGAAATATAACATGAAATATATTTTGAATGCAATGCAGGTTAATTTAGGAAAAATAAATTAAATTAAAAGTTTAGAAGCTATTATACCGTAATAGTTTTCATTACAATGAATCCGGCTTCATCAGAGTTTGTTATCTGATGTATAAATACTGGTTCCAGCTTACTGTCATCTGAATCTTGTGTCTGTACTGTCCACAAACAGGACGGGAGTTTTATTAAGGATGGGTCCGTTTTTAGTTCGCTAAATAGTGTACTCTTTAACTCCTCTTCAGTTCCTATCCTGGGCTTTTTAGTTTCCGCGAATAACCTTTTCTTCGGGGACTTCCTTTTTCCCGGCTTGTCATAGTATGATGACAGTTGCAGGTTTGAGAATCGAGTTGGAATTGCGTTCGGCTTCAATGTCCACCTGGGTCGTGATGGTAATTTCACTTTTTCTCCATTTATTTCAATGAACTCTTCACTTTTTATTATGCCGGATTCCTCGAAATGTAAATAACAGACACAGGACCTTTTGAAGTCGAATGGAATTTCTCTTTTGGGGATATTTTTAAGCCATGCTATTTTATCAGCTTGTTTTGGTGCTCTAAAGAGATGTGTTTGTGTTCCGTGATAACCCGAAGTACATCCCACAACAAAACACGACACCATTTTATTTTATTTAAAACTTTAATGACACATTTTAATTTTTAAAACTCCAAGACTCATTATGAAGCACATGTTGAAAACTGAACGCCAGGCGAAAGACGCCTGAAGCGCTGTATGCGGAATGTTAAGGCGACAAGCTTCAAATTGTGCTGAGCTTTTGCAGAGAGTGAGTACACTATTACAATCTATACACTATGCTCAAATGCACTTCAAAACTAGGCATGGTGTTACCTAGGCGACCGTAGCAAAATAGGGAAGGAAAAGGTAGGCGATGTATCAGCCTAGTTTTGGGCATAGGGAATGAGCATCCATATAGTCCAGAAGGTAGGGTTGTTTTTCCAATATTTTATAGGGAAGGCTGAAGGATAGGTTATCTATATGCCCATCACTGTGGCCAGCTATGCCGCCGCTCCATTTAATCCATTTTTTCACCGGTATTGTGACAGGATAAATGAAAACTTTATTACCTACTGTTATGGCCGTACGTTGAACCGGTGGGCTCCACTGGTATTTGAAGGCCAATAATGATACTTCATGTCATGTTCATGGTCAAATATGAACATACTCTGCCTATTAAAATGCCGCCATTGCCTGTAACCTAAACAGCTCCTTCTTTCTAGGGTTGCTAATTGTCTGATGCGATCCAGATTTTTTGAAACTGGTCTGGTTCAATACTCAGACCCTCAGACCAAATGAATGATCTGGTCCAGACGTTTGCCTGACTAAACGGTCCGGTATATATAGTAATAAATTTTTTAAAGTTTGACACCATTTCATCATTTCTGTAGAAATTACCTACCATTGGTCAAAAGACAGTGTCATCAACAAATTTTTCAAGAATTTTGAACAAGTAGTTCACTTTGATACAGTGAAACTTCATGTTTATCAAATTAATTTTAATTTAAAAAATGTCTATATCCAGATCACTTTGCCTTGTCACCGTCAATTAACAAAGAGTGCATTACTCATAAACAACTTTCCGCGACTTGAAATATGCAATAATAAATTATTATCAAATTATCTATGCGTGGAATGGTTTCGAGACAGTAAGAAATATTTCGCCACCCGCATCATACAGCAATTCGCCGGTGTCCGGATTGTCGAGACGTAACCGGGGACGATGATTTTAAAGTAAAGGTACCAGACGGGATAGAAATTTTGTCCCCATGTTCCAACTTTCGGGACGGGACACAAAAATTGACCCCATATATAATCGGGATGGGGTGGGAGCCGAAAATTTGACCCCATGGATAATCTTGACGCGGCGGAATTCCTGTTCCTAGTAGGAGCTCCAGTTACTCAAGTAGGAATATTCCTGAAGATGGTATTCACCTCGTATTGACTTTAGCCTTTGAAATTAAAGATCCCCTGCACTGATCAAAAGTTATCGCAAAATATTCATTTATTAATATGTATGCATTGCAGATGGTAGGACGCAAGAGCTAGCTGGATTAAATACCATGTTACATAATGAACCCCGAATTAACGAAGTCACCAGCAGATATTGTACAGATAGAAATTGCTTCGGATGTCCTATTTAATCCTAAACCTGAGTGTACTGGGTGTATTTTAAAATCTAAGATTCAAAGAAACTATTCAAGAGCAGTTCCCGAAATACAAGTATAAACTTCACAAATACTTTTGATTTTTATTAACGAGCTACTTTCAAATATTACTGTATTTTAACAATGGACACAACATTGAGGTTTTAACGGATTGTAAAACAGTCTCTCATCTATTCATTTGTTGTGGCTAACCCAATCAAAGGTGACATTGACGGAATTGTAAAACTAGTGTCTGAGTTGCTCCCAATCATCTGGCCATGCAGTATGAATTCCCGATGGACAACTTGTCGAATGTTATTACTGAACACTGGATAGTGACAAAACATTATCAAGGTTAACTTTCCAGTTTTGAATTTCGGACCAAATTGATTTTGCCTCAATTTTTTTTTAAACTGCAAATGTTCTTTCAGGTGGTTGTGACTTAAAGTACAGCAGTACTCAGGGTATGAGCCAACTTGTTTTGGTGGAATTTTGAAAAACTGGAGGGGGGGGCTAAAAAAAGTTTAAATGTGAGTGCCTCATTTACTAACATCTAATTTAAAAGCTACTTATAGGTAGATATACTTAATACATAATATAAGAAGGTTTTATTTAAGGCGGCAGACCAATTTTTCAGCCGATTGAAGCAGTATGGAAGGTTGGCTGAATTCTTTCGCGAAGTCAAGAGTTTTAGTTACCTTCTCTTCGGGCTACATGTGGATACTGAGGATCTCATTTTAGAGATATTTAATCATTGCAAAGCAATAAAAATTACTTTCATTTCGTAGTTTAATTTTGGAGGGATATTCCAGAACATGGACATCTCGACAAATATTCTCACAATCTGAAAGGGTAGAAAACAAGCCTCGAAAGGGCTGTCATTAATTAATAGTTTAGAAAATTAAATCACCTGCATCCATTCAAGTGAACTAAGCTCAAAAATATTATATTTTTAACTTTTGATAAAAATCTGTCCACTGGTAAGTTCTGTGCGTAGTTCTCGAATATGCAATAATTTTGGTGGAGAAACGTATACTTTCGGAGTTATGTGGGGTCAAAGGTCACCTTGTTGTGATAAAGGACTAAAGAAGTAAAGGTGGTATCAGTGCTCTAAAATTGAAAACCTAACCAAAAATAGGAAGTAGTCATTTATTCCTTTATCATAATACGTGTTCATGATTTTTGACCCCTCCTCAAGTCTCTGCAAGTACACGTTTCTCCAACAACATCCATTCAGATTCGTGCACCGAATTTACACAGTACACCGATTTTTATCAAAAGCTCAAATGAGCTAGTAAGCTGAATTTACACCTTGTTGAAAGATCTAGAATTTAACATTTTTGGAAATTCAATAATTTTTGGGTAGCATAACATATATTTAGCTAAAGTCACATGTGTCAACAACAGGAAGATTCTGAATTCTATAAATACCTTTCAAATTAGGTAATAATTAACGACACACAACATTCCAGTTTAAAGTTATTGTAGATTTTTTAGGGCATGCCAAAATCTGTTTTTCAAAATTGTGAACAGGTTTCAGCTATTTTGTAGGATTAAAAAACATGTTTTACACACGTAGAACTTCTGTATGCAGCCAAATCAACTGAACTGAATTGAACGGTTTGAAAATGTTTGATAATTGAACGGAAGAACGGAGTTAAACTTTTTTCTAAAACTGCAAACATGGTGTGGACTACAGTCCAAGAAAAACAGTTCAGTTTCAGTTTTTCGAGTGATTTTGTATGGACAGTCATACTGCGATTTCGTACGAACCTTCATAATGGGACTTCGTCTGGAATATTATAATATAGTGGGACTAGTGCCCCTCATGGGTACAGGTTTTACCCGGGTATTTGGGTACAGGTTCAGGTACAGGTACGTATCAGGTACTTACTTTTTGTACCCATCCAATTTGGGTACAGGTTCAGGTTCAGTCGTTAGATACCTGAAAATTCAGGTTCAGGTTCAGGTATGGGTACAGGTTCAAAAACCAATCTTTTGGGTAAATACTCATCAGGTACGGGTACTCACTGGGTAAATACCTGAACCTGAATGTAAAATACCTGAACTTTCAGGAACTTCTAAGTCAATCATAATTTCCAAGTAAAGCCTGTAAAGGTGTTGTTGAGCTTTAAAAACTCGCCCGAATTTTTGACCTTGAAACATGTTACATTACAATTTATATGTATAACCTCAGTCACGAAAACTAATTCCACCATATAGAAACACTTGGTTGGTTACTCAGCATTAGCTGGAATGACCAGAGATTTTTTAGCAGTTCCTGAAACTGGAGTATACAGATAGAGCGAGCCTTCTCCGATGGCCCAGTTTTTCTGACGCAGAAAAGTTTATAAGTTATTAGTTATTATAAGTTATTTTAGTTTTATAAGAGTGGAGATACGGTAGGAAATGTTTTTTTCTATAAGCTTGGCTGAAGTTAAAATCTGGGGAGTTTGAATCTAAAAAACGTTTTCCATTGCGAAAGCAATTTCAGGTTGGTAAAAAAAATCTTAATCGTTTAATTTCTCGGCATTATTGAACGTTTAGAAAATATTACACTGCATTTGTATTGTTGCATTGAACTTATTCATATTGTAGATTTTGCTATCTGTTACCTTTTCAACTTTTATGCAATCATTTATAACTGCTGATAATTTCAGTAGTTATAGTCATGCTTTCGAAGAATAAAAAATAAAAAAAATCTAATGTGATAACTAAATTTATTAAGTAAAAATGTCTTGGTTGCAGCTATTTTAATTTTGAATTTCGCGTTATATTTTTGGCAATCATTTAAATTAGTACTAGCGGGTAGGTTCAGGTACTTTTAAAATATACCCGGGTACAGGTACTTTTTTGGGTACTTTTTGGGTACAGGTACTTTTCAGGTACAGGTACTTCTGATTTAGTTTGAGTACAGGTACAGGTTCAGGAAAATTGAACCCAGGTAATCAGGTACAGGTACGGGTATATGTTCAAAAAACCCATGTACCCATGATTCAGGTACAGGTACAGGTCCAGGTACAACATGATTGTACCCATGCGGAGCACTAAGTGGGACGGACACACTTTACCCATTTAAGTGTTTCGATTTGTTTGTTGTAGATTCTATGAGATTTCATTTGAGCAAGACATCATCTTCTTGATTCCTCATTTAAGGTCAACGCACAAAAAAGGCGGACTCAAGATGTCTGTTGTTCACCTCGCAATCGGCAACATAAGCGTTTAGATACTCATTAATTATCCTGATATGAATGGCTTGCAATTTTTTGATGGGTGGCATATAGATTCTGTCTGATGTCGGGTATAATTTTTGTATAATTTTAGGTCGGATATCAGATGACAATCGAAACCATGTCGGATATCGGGTGGTTTGTATAATTTCATATCGGGTATCAGATCGAATTTCAAATCAGTTCGAAAGTTAGAATAATTTGGAGAAAATTTTCATGTCGGATATATTGTTTCGCCAAGTCGGATGTCGGGCTTTTCAAAAATAATGATTATGTCAGATGGTTTGTTTGTAGTCCACCAGACAATCTTCGGTTCGCTTGATCCAATTTTGTCCGATAGTTTTTTGATGAAAAGTTGTATCGCATTGATTATGTCGGGTAAGGGGTGCTTTGCATCAGACAATTTAACATCGGATATCGACCGACATTTACTTTCTCAGCCGTGTCGGATGATTTGAGTCTTTGTGCCGGATTTCGAATGGATGTCTTGTATATCGGGTGACTCGTAGATTACCCACAAAAACTCGAATGATTTTACCCGACGTATGTCGGATGTCGGCTAGCGTGTCCCACGACGGTAGGAAGTTGTTAGTAGATGGTGGAAGACGGTAGGAAATAAAATGAGCGACCAGCTAGGAATAAGATTCCCTAGAACCAGTCTTTAGCAAAGGTGTCCAAAAGGTTGAGCCTACCTAAAATACTACATAAATTTTTGCAGCTTTGCCTTCCCTACATAATAACATACATTATTTATCAAAAAGAAGTTGCCTACCTATTTGCCTACATATATACTCCTGTAATGTTTCTGCCTATATTTTAGCCTATAAAGGCCTATTTTTTAGCCTATAAAGGCCTATTTTTTAGCCTATAAAGACCTATTTTATTAGCCTATAAAGACGTATTTTTAGCCTATAAAGGCTTATTTTTTCAACTAAAAATCATCTATGTATGTATACTTGCAATCGTAACATATGAAAAAAATCGAACTACTAAAATGTCACATATTTGAAGAATATTTTTGAGATTTATTTTAAGGTTAAATCAAATAATTGCTTGGCAAATTTGTCAACAGATTTTTAAATATGCCTATTTTTACCTTCGCAAACTGCCTACCTTGTTCCTAAATAAAAAGTGAACTCTTGCAGCTCCTACATATAATAGGATTAATTTTAGCAGTAATTACTGCACCCTATTTTACTACCTATAATTACTTGGATTTTGCATCCTGCCTATTTTTATCCTATATATAGGCCTATAAATAGGATAGGTGGGCACCTTTGGTCTTTAGTGAAGGAAAGAGGTTACAGTTACCAATATTCTCCGGATATAAGGACCAAGGGGTAAAGACCACGGGACCAATCTCTAGATGAATTTTTTTACAAGAAACTTAAAAATTCTCATTATTTTAATTTTAATAAAAAATTCAATCATTTTGAATACCCAGCCAAAAGTTTAAACAGTGATTTCGAATATTCCGTATAAGTACGCCTCTTAACAATATTGTCAAGAGAATTTAGAAGAACTAGACTTCAATGTAAACTAGGAAGAAATTACACCAGAATGTAAAGCTGCCAGGTGCCTACTTTTTTAGTAGACTAGCTACTATTTGGGAAGGTAGTTTACTAAAAAACGTGATATCTACTGTCTACAATTTGATTTCTAAACTACATTTTTATATTTGCGTAAAATTATTGTAAAATTATTCTGTGCTAGGAAATGTGAGCACGATCCAGGGGTCGGATTTTTGTGGGAAGACGGGAAAATTGTTCCCAGGGAAAAAATATTTCTGGCAGGGAAAATCTCAAAGGGAAGGGATTCTATTTTGCGAACAGGGATTTTTAAATTTGCTGATCTATTTTTTGGCAGGGATTTTCAAATTTGTTGGCGTGTCTCAAGGAAATTTGTTAGGCAAACAGGGATATTTAGATTGGTGGGCCTTATTTGACAGGGATTTGGCGTCTTGCAGGGAAATTATTTTTTCCATCAGGGATTTTTGAAATTGTTGAGGACCTTCCTGCAGGGACATTTGATTTAGCAGGGAAATTCAGAAATGACCTTCCAGGGAGATTTAGAAAATCCGACCCCTGGCACGATCCAACGACACTTATCCGACATTTTAGAACTTGGTACCTGTAAATTGTCGAATCACTAACGTCTTTCCATGCAAACGCACGTCTATCACAACACAAATTCTGTTCATTGTTTCATTTCTGCAGCATAGAGCTTCCAATGTGTTCAACATTTTTGTTCCGTAGGAAATTCCGTTCCGTTCCGAAACCTACAAATAATATTGTTTCCGGTTCCGTTCCGGCTGTCGGGACATCGGAACATTTGAACTGACACCGTTCGGAACAAAGAAGTAAAGCATTCTTTCCGTTACAGGTTGTGTTCCGTTCCGTATTATGCTAGTTTTTCCGTTCCGAACCCGTTCCGTTCCGAAATATCCCGGAATTTTTCACAACATATACGTGAAATGCGTGTACAAATTACTGGTAACTTAATATACAAGATATACTTTTAATAGATTGGATGCGAGGGAATGCTATTATTTAATTATATAAAATAATATTTATTAACAATTAGGCCATATAAAAAGAACTACTGTGCAGTATTATATATTAATTATTATTTTTTTAAGCAATAAATATTTGTAGCGTGTGGACCTAACAGTGTTAATTTCCTGCAAGCTTGCTTCATTCATGCTAATAATTTCGATTTCAGAATTTTCATTTCGAGAAAAATCGCCCATGCCCATGTTTATTAAACAAAATTAGTTGTTCTGTTAATTTTCATGGAAAACGATACTCGCATTACATATCTGTAGCTTCGCGAGCTTCATGAGCATTTGTGTAAATTTAATCTGTGTTCATCCAATTTCGTTATTTCGGCAAAAAACTGCTTACAAGCCAGAGCGATTAGAAATGTGTTTCCATTCTAGTTGAACGATGGCGCGACACTTCAGAAATTGTACCGGGATCGGTTCGGAACGGAACAGAACAATTCCGCTTTCCGGTTGCATAAATTATACGGGACACTTTTCGTTCCGATGATCTGAACCGTCCCGGTCCCAATATCATCGGGACAAGTGCTCGTGTTCCGGTTTTGTCCCGATTCAATGACGGAACCAAAAAGAATTTTCCGAAATTGTTCCGTTCCGTTTCCGAACACGGAACTTCGGGATTTCGGAAACCCGAAGGAAGCTCTACTGCAGCATACTGCTATAGTGCAGTAATGTGAAGTAGTAAAAATACAATGAAAATGAAGTATAAATCATCGTTAAATATATTTATTGTATCCGTTTGCACTGAATAGCTACTTTTATTTAAATGTAAGTACTCCGTGTACTATTATTTAACCCGATAAAATTAAAATGTGATGAGATTGTACTTTCAACGATGGATTGCAAAAAAATTAGCAACACAGAATTTGTTGCGAGAATACGACAGTCATTTAGTTGAGTACTTATACTTTCGCTTCCAGATAAAATTCTTTCGACATTTTGTTTCTTATAAATTGTTTTACTAGAAATTTGTTTGTCAACACAAACAGGGTTTTGTGCTTTGTTTCACGAACCACCACTGACACTGAGCGCGTATTCGTTATTATCAATAAATTGTGGACGCAGGAGAAAACAAAATAAATATGTAAGTGGAACTTCTGGAGGGTATGACAACTGTTAAAGTTATTCTGGAATGGATTTGTGTATCATGTTATGATACCCGGCAGAAGTACTTGCCAATAAGCTATATACCGTAGTTATTTTCAGAGAATGGCTGTTAAATCGCTTTAAGAAAATGCTAACGGTAGAATAGATTAATTGTTTTAATACAACGGAATTTTTGACATAAAATTAAAAAGCCTACTATTTTGCTAATTTGGATCTGGCAGCTTTACAGAATGGATTAAAAAAAACTATGAGCGCATAATTCAGGCTAAAACTACGAAATCCTATTTAGAAGACCTAGATAATAATGATCTCTCAACAAAACCCGAGGTATAAATATCTGTTAAGAGGTACATCGGCTCCAGGGTACCTCACGTTTAACCTAACTATGTACAAAATAAGATTAATAGCTCAATTACGTTGATCAAACCCATCAGAAGCCAAATTTACTTTGAAACAGAACGCAATAGAAATTATACCGAATAAGGCATGCATACTATGTAATCATCCTCAAGTCTCGATACAACATTTAATATTAGATTGTAACAAATTACAAAACTTGAGATTCAAGTACAACATAAGGCAAGAACAACAATCCTCGGAAAGAACCCTCGAAAATCTTCTGTGTAGTTCGAGTCCAATTGTGCTAAGCAATCTATATAAAATGTGTCAGGACATCAGTGACATAATTACAAAACTCTAACTGAAAATGAGACAGCAAAAGAGAGAATAACTTGTGATAACTTGATTATAAAATAACTATAGAAATCAACATTTTTGCAAAATTATAGCTGTACTCTTGTGTATGAGCATACTCAGAAACACAATAAACATATACATACATACATAACAATATTCTCGCCCTATTCCATAGAAGGGACAACTATAAAAAAATTTGTTGCGCCAATTTTGTAGCAATATTTTAAAAAAATTATTAAATTCCCACAGACCAATCTAATTCAGCGTTTAGGGAAGTGGAACAAAGTCAGGATTATTTTTGGAAAAAAGGATATCTGGAATGCCATTTTACTCAGATTTCTTTTACAAAATGTCGGGAAAAGAACCACCGATTTTGATGTGTTTTTTAACTTGCGTTTTTGTCTACCGAATGCCACCCGCTTTTTCAAACCTTCAAACGAGCACAATGAGAGACCATTTTGCGTTAGGGCAAAAAGTCAAGTAGATCATTTTTACGAAAATGCGTTTTTACTGACTCGCAAAAAATAGAATTTTCAACTTTTGAAAAATTCGTTGCGGAAAATAATTGAATAAATTATGTTTTTGAAAATCCAAACGAAGACGCTTTAATGTCCTTAAAAGTAAAAAACTAATGTGCGAAGTTACATATTAAGTACTTATAATGAGTTCATTATGAAGCACCTGAGATGCTTAGCTTCGTTTATTATTGTTCTAATTCCGCCCAGATCCAATACTAGTTTTTTACTTTTAAGGGCATTAAAGCATCTTCGTTTGGTTTATTTAAAAACAATTTATTCTTCAATGCATCTAGACCACTTGATCTCTTCACTGACGACGTTACTGTTATATGTTGGCAGCTTAAAAACTCGAAATAAAACAATAAAAATAAATATAGGAAAAAAATATGATTATATATAAATATTTATAAATAAATTAGAAAAAAATGTTGAAAGTTAGAAAGATGGTAAAAAAAAACTTTTGCTGCCGGAAGTAAAATTATCATTGTATTTTTAAGGACTGCAATAAATTCTTAATTGTTTTGTTTTTTGAATAACTACTGGCTTATAACGCAAGTCATGTAATGATTTTTAAAAAGTATCGGATGCTTTAACTTAGGTGAAATTATCCTAAAACAATTTTTAGTAAAAAAACATAAAATCGAGTTGCTTTTACGCTCTTAAAAGTAACATTAAAACAAGATTCAACTCTTATATGTAGGTAAAACATTAAAGATACATTTTCACCTGTACCAAGAAATTAAAAGTTGGATGTTTTTCGACCATAGTGACGTGACTACACGTTCTTGTCCAGCTTACGTAGAGGTAATAATATTGAAGATGCAAAATTTTTTTTGGTCCACAAAAATCTAGCTTGAAATTTCTTGGAGCAGGTGAAAATATTTCTTTAATGTTCTACCCTTTTGAGCTGAATCTTGTTTCTCTTTTTATAATTTCAAGAGCGGAAAAGGGAAAAGCAACTCGATTTGTTGCTTTTTTGCTAATTTTATTTGTAACGTTTGAAGTCTTTCTGTGGTTTATTACACACTATCAACAGTCTTAATAATTTAGTTTCAAAAAGGGAAATGTATGTAAAAACAATTTATAACATTTATATTTATTTTATCCTCTGTATTGGATTCCAATATAATGCAAATAAAATTAAAGATTCCAAAGCTTCCGGATTCGCTAACAAAAGTGAAACCATTCAAATCAAAGTTTATATAGTTTAGCCAAATCATTCAACATTGAGTCAATATTGTTACAGAGCAGTAACGGAGTAATTATTATTATTGTCCTAGCTCAAACTTTTTAACTTCAAAAAATAAATAACTGCAGTACTATCTATTAAAACAGAGTTACACTGATTGTGAGTTTAGTTATGCTTAAGTATCTTGAAAAAATGTGATTCAAACTCTTTTTAATAGTTTACCTAATAAATTTTCTTAACTAATATATTAATTAATAATAACTCTTTATTCTTTATTGTCTACTCACAATCAGTTTATGGTAGTACTATACATATATCCTTGGCAAAGCCAACATGACGACCTTTCTAAAAAATTATTAAAACGTGTAATGTATTGTCAATTGCAGTTAATTGAGCCAGCACGTGACTACACGCCGCAACATGCTAAAATATTGTGTATTATAATAATCGTAATTTGTCCTTGCTACCCTTAAGTACCTTATAAGATGAACAAATTCAGCAATGATACTCTAGGCATGCCAACGACAACGACCATTTACCCTTGACGTTTGTAATCGGTTCATCCATGCGGTTTGTCCTGAGAAAAGTATGTAGGCTTTTGAGGAGGGAGTGGAAACAGAATTGCTTTGTTAAAAAGCCTGAGTATTATATTAGGTGGATAGTATAGTTTTACTGTCATTTACTTACGTTACAATAGTAGCTGAAAAGTTAATGGAAATATTATTGGGCTTGGTTAGGACATCCCCCATTGTGGTGTGTCAGATAAGGCATGGCAAGAGAGTAGTAAGGTTGTGAGTTTTGTGGTGTTGGTGACCGGAAGATGCTATAGCGGGAGGAATATTCAATATTGTACATGCATAAGTGTAGTTGCATTGCTGATATCACTGTAGTATGTACTTATTCAGAGTGAGGTATCTGCAGTAGTAAATGTTGTAAACATGTGCCGTGTGAGGCTTCTCATTGTCGGTGTATGATATTGGTATCCTGAGCGTGGTATAGGAGTATGGAGGAAAGGAATCCCAGTTCCCCTGACGGCGTTGGGGATTGATGTGGACCGGTGTGACAAGTCTGGGGCTACCGGGTGGGAGAGGAGTTCAAGAGAATCAATAGAAAGTTGGAAAGACCGGCTTCCCAGCAGTTGCCTGAAATATCTCGTGCTAGAGACAAGGCAGTCTCATATTTAGTTTCTTCCCCGTCACATATAGGAATAACAACAGGTTCCTTTTTATTCGCCCCAATTAAATTCTCATCTCTATTTTTCCTCGTCTCCTATTCCTCCAGGTATTTTTATAAGTCCAGTTGAAATTATTTTATTCTTACAGCCACCTGTAACTTAACTTTATGGAAAATTATTAAAAAGGAAATACCTGAACGTAAGGGGAATTATTGGTGTATAGTACCGGAGACTGTAGAGGAGAAAAGTTCATTGAATTGAAAAGGTTCGTAGGTTTGAAGTATTGGAGAAATTGTAAGAATGCCGCATAGGAATAAGGAAGTGAGGACGGAGAAGAAGAATCGCGTGCTGGAAGATGTTCCGAAGAACGGTGCAGACGTGAGTGGCGCGGAGACGGTTGGAAACAACCCGGGTTCTTTGAAGAATGGCAAGAGTGGAGGAAATCCGAGCAAGAACGGGAAAGGTTTCTCCGACGATCACAACTACCACAACAGGCATAACTTGCGTCTGAGCAATGGCTACGTCAACGGCAGTAGTCATCCTCTGGATTTTTTGAGGTTCGGTCTTCCTCCTTTGGTTACTCCTTTGGTGGGCCACGAACTCAGTGACTACGACAGTGACATGGATCGACCCAAGAAAGTCTACAAGGTTGTACTTACTGGAGGTTAGTTCTTTTTCCTATCTTCACCTCTCTCACTCTCCTTCGCAAAAATTGTATCCAGGGAAATGTCCACATTTCTATCTACATTCCTGTCCCTAAGGTTTCTTTAGCATGGATAAATTTTTTGAGTGTAGATAGTCTTTTAACAGTGCAAATAAGATTTGGTTTGTAGCATTGATATTGATACATATGTATGTATGTACAGATAGGATGTGTTGATCATAAGCTAAAATACCTCATCCATGTACAGTACTAACAAGAATAAGAAACCAATACGAGCAGACAAAAACTGTATTGGTAAAAACATATTCGGCCCTTTCCCATCAGAGTGTATTCCCTGGTCATTTTGCGTTATAGTATTCTTCATGACACCGTCAAATACTGTATTCAGGCAGTTGTCACAGTTTTTATTGATCTGACAGACTGAGCCCTTCCAATACACAAAGTTGTGGCGTAATACCTGTATATAGTTCACTGTTGGGAGTTTTATGATGGAAAAGCATATATGTTGTTTGTATATCTTTGATTGTTTATATTTCGTAATTTTGCTTTAAGAATTTCATGAGAAATTTGACTTGGAATGTACAAATGTTTTCATATTAACATTTATGCAACTGGTTTTTAATTCCTACAAAGTGTAGCAAAATCCGGGCTGTTGTAGTTTTTGAAACGTGCCCATGACTCTTACAGTATCTATGTATATCTTTGTCGGCCAGCCTTTTTGAAATGATTGTAAATAAATTACCTATATTAGTTTGGAAAATTCCCAGCTTCATAGGATTGAAATGGAATGAGAGAAGATAGCAAGCGGTATCTTGCTCTAGTAGCTTTTCCGCTGACACACATATTTATTCCTGTGAGTTTTCTTATATGTGTGGACGTTTCATTTGTAGACAAGACTCGTGACGCTCTGTCTAAACTATAACCAAGAATAGGATGGGATGAAGATGAGCATGCAGGTTCGGAGTAAAATCTGAGGGATATGGCATGGCTCTGTGTGAATCCCTATACATGTAACTATGTATTCCTATGTACAATCATCAAGACTATTCTTAGGCCGGGAAGAGACTCGAACCTGATAGTATTTTATATATGTATGAGCAGAGTGCAAACTGTGGATGTGTGAATGCAAAAAGTGGGTAGATCTCTTTTCTTGGTTAGCATCATGCGAACCATGCAAAGATACATCCCGTGAGTGAGTTTCCCAGTGTTCACACATGCTGACTCCGACAATTTTCCTGGTTTCTTATGTCCCTCCAAGAAGTTTCTTTACCCGTTGTTACAACGCTTTTATTGCGTGAGTTGCCCTTCCATGGTTTCACAAATCAATAAAAAATTCCCTTGTTGTGTAGTCAGAAACAGCTGTTTAAGAGGCTTCCCTGAAACTCTAGTATTCTCTAGTAGATGAAGGAATTATTTAATGAATATTTCATTATTGGACAGAAACCAAGGGAAAGGAAAAAATCAGAGCACGCCTTTGCTATGCATGCTATGAGTTAAAAATGGAGTCACTGCCACTGTATAGTTCCTCCAATTCTCAATGTCATTATTGGGAAAGAATAACTGATGTTGAAAAGTTGAAATTTGAGACAAGAGGCCTCCTGTATATTTCATGTACGTGTCTCTAAACAAAAGCCAGATTGCAAATAAAAACGTCTGGATAAAATCGCTAATCTACAGTATTTAATACACAATTAGATGTGGACAGTTAAGGGACTTTTATGGCTGATTATATCAATCTGAAATTTGATCAAAGGCTTTATTGGAAAGGAGTATCCAACAGGTTGAATGAGCTCAGGTACTATTTTCCCGATGCATATATGTGTACTAGTATTGATGTAAAGGTCTTTAAGGCTCAAATCGCGCACAAATTACAGAGAATTTCGAGTGTAAATTCCAACATAATGTTTGTTTCTGCTATCAAACAACTCCCATAGCTACTAGCATTTTCTAACCAGTCCGTTAACTAACTACACCGATAAGCTAAATTGCGTCCGTAATTATTTGTTGGCTAGAAGAGAGTTAGGCTGAGTTCTACTTATTTGGCCAGAAATTATGTACCATTCTATTACACCACCCAATATACCATTATCTATATACCACACAAGCAGGAGTAAAACAACAGGGCTTTTGGGCAGGTCATTGTCCCTTCACATTTTCCCCAGGGAGGGATGCATATGACCTCCCCCCCCAAATTTTGGGTTGCTATAAATCATTTGGATGGTGTATGTCATGGTATGTGATTTCTGACTGGGTAAGTAGAACTCAGTCGAGACTTACTGTAGTTTTTTCAATAGTATGTAAGTAGCTTGAAATTGCAAGTAGTAATAATAATTGTGTGTAACGATTTATTGTCTGTTCTATCTATCAGGACCATGTGGAGGAAAGACTACGGGACAGGCAAGATTATGTACCTTCTTTGAAAACCTGGGATGGAAGGTTTTCCGAGTACCAGAGGCCGCCACCATCTTGCTTGGGTACGTTTTAATATCTAATTATTATTTCTAAACCGTTCAAAAGCCACAGTGGCAATATGAGTAGGAGTGGCTTATTTTAATTTTTCAAGACACAGTAAAAAAAACAGTAGATAAAAGAATCTAAACTACGAGGATTATTCAGCTTGCATGTGTCAGTTGTGGTTTATTTTTCTTTATATCCCATTCTGACATAAGGTACAGGCACAGTTTTAAGCATTATTTGAAGGGCAAATCTCTTTGAACTAGTATTAAGGAAAGTGATTGAAACAATTCAAGGACATTAGTGCAAAGTATTTATGGAGAGGAAAAATATTTTACCTGTACGACAGTGATATGGGAAATTTCAATAAATGCTGCGCACATTATAGATATATCTGGCGTATGTAAGTATCAAATGCTTCTCTCTAATGCGATTCTTAATTATACTTAAGTTGACTTTGATTGACTTTGACACGTAAGGAAGTATATCTTTCATTGATTCCGAATCTTTGGCTTACGTGGTCAACTTTATTGAACAAGCTAAGTAATAATGCAAGCATTTGACAGCTAACAGACTGTCATCATCAGGAGCTAAACAACAAGTTTCAGATAATTTTCACATTATGATTCGAAAAGGCAAATTTTTGATGAATGATTTCTGAAAAATTGTAATTTTCCGAATCAGAGCTACCAGGGCTTTAAATTGTTTGTATAAAAGAGGGCGTAAAGTATTCCGACATATTTGTGACATTTGGGAAAAGACCTTTAAATTTTAGTCGTGTTTCAATTCGTCAATTTTGGTTCATTGACCCAAAAATAAATGCGACTTCGAGACCATTTCTCGAAACTCTGAATCAGATCTGATTTGTAGGAAGTAATTAATTAAAATCCTTTTTCTTTCAGTGGGGGCATTAAATTCTCGGAATTAACTGAAGAACAAGGTAATTACTTTTTAAGTTGCTCTATTTTAGCACGACACATGTGGTTGAAGGTGTAGGGGAACGGGGTTTATTATTAATACTACATGCACAGGCACGCTCTCGGTCTCTTTCTGTATAATTACTTGTGTGAGATTTACAGAAAGTTTCTTGGAATGTGGGCAATGTGAGTGGATGATTCGTTCCGAAGTGCTGCTACCACTGAGTCTTAATTAGTAGGCATGCCACAATTATATATGACAAGACTATTGCTATTGCTGGATATATAGAACAAATTAAGATTTAGTTAGAATTGGGATTACGATGATGACCGCAGTGTTTAGCGATAATAAAATTATTATTATCTAAAGGCAGTAGATTTATAAGTCAGCTCACTCAGTCACTGTGGTCTCGGTCACTATAATAATTATATGTATTCGTGATAATCATGCTTTCCCCGACTTCTCCTCATTAATTATTATTATGTAGCTACTGTCTATAAGAGAACCTCTTTTAGGAGCATTTTCTATATAGAGGCAAAAATATTTTCATATGTAGATACATGTTCGTTTAGCTAGAGTCTGTGTAAAATACGATATCTTCGAGCTAGATTAAATTGTCTCATAAAATTCGTATCCGTCCTAGCAGGAGTAAATATGTATATGGACGCTACAATATCACATTAGCAATAAAAAGATGTGTATTTACGGCGGTGTGAACGTGTAGGGGGAGGTCATGAATGAAAAAATTATGTTGGTTGATTTTTGTCTTGAGTATTGCTGAGATCATTGAAATGGAGGAGGAAAAAGAGCTCAAGTTTGAAAAGATTCATGGGAAGATTCGAGGGAAGTGTTCCAGTCACAGTTTATAGCTACTAAGCGCATTGTAGTCACCCCTCTGCTAATTGTCATTTGTTAGAGAGCAAGTTCTATTTGCATAGTCAGCGTTAGTTTTGGAGCACGAAGTGCAAAGCTCAGGTTGGTTTGTTCAACAAGTCCTCAAAGTGTTTCATTACCAGGAGTTCCACGCTATATACTTACTCGACCAAGAGAGTTTGACTCTATAAAACAACACCTGCTGTAACCATTACCATTATAGAACTGATGTACAATTAAGTCCAAGATAATCACCTGTCTCAACTTTATTACTAGGAATTTTAATGATCATGAACAGTATGCATACAGTAGAGTCTCTCTGCCTGTGTTATTAGATATTAGACACGTGGGATTTATGCGTCTCTTTTGCAGGCACTGTATTTCTAAGCATGTACGAAGCAACCTCATCCCTTAATTACCCAAAGTATGTACAATAATAATTGCTTGGGTAGATTTATCCTCCTTCATAGTTCATAACCACAATCTTTTATATTTACACTTGACATTATGTTCCCTGAGGGTTGCTGTTATCTAGAAACTCAAGACTCAACCGTATGTAATAATTATTGAATAAGCGTGGAGCATTACATCAGTTTTTAGTTGCGCTTGTTGTATCCAGGCATACAACTCTGCTGCTTGGATTGAGCATAAGCATGACATATTCAAAATTTTGTATAAGTTGACGTAATTGTTTGAAGGCATATTTACATAGTCTAGACGTGGTAGGAAAATCTACTCTAGAGTGTAGGTACTTAAGGCTTAATTTTACATTTAAATGACTTTAGTCACAGATAGTTACGACATGTCCACAAGCATTTAACGTCTCTTTTCCTTTCATTGCCATTGCACTGGGCTCACATTACTTGATGGCAGCCTTAATTTGACACTATGTGTAGATATACGTAAATAATAGGTATACGTGCATTCTTGAGTTCACACGGGCGTAATAAGGTACATAGAGGTTCCATTCACAGTACTCGAAGCGAACATCCTCCGAACATGTGATAAAAGCTATAGAATCTATGGTGTCAACTAGCGCTGTCGCTGGACTTTTCTGAACAATGCCTTGACTTGACTACAATTAACTGGTTCTGTAGGATTGCTAGCCATGCTTATATTTTTCTCTAGCGAGTCAAAGTCAAATGCTTCGCATGCATAATTAATGTTATTAATTTTTAATGATTGGCGGCGGTGACGTGGTGAAAGCCAGCTACAGGATAGCCTCCGAGCTATTTCGTACTGATACCTGAAGCCATAGCTTGTAGGTCTGTTGTGAGGTTTGACAGACTCACTTTAATAAAAATCCGCAGGAGTTGCATTTGAAGCTTCTTTCAGGAGTAATATTTCTTTGGGTTTTACGATTTAGCTCATTAGAGAAGTATAACCTCAAAATACAGAGTATTATACATATGTTTGTCTATGTATTTGTACATAACATACATATAGATTGTAGATTTCATGTGTGAAATTGGGAAGCCGAGAGAGAAAGAGAGTAATGGCTCGTGCCATATTGAAGGTTCTATTATCGTCCCTGAATTTCACTTGAGAAATTTGTAGGTCTAGGTTACAACATACTGCATGCCTCTGTGTTCCTTGGCAGATACAAATAACGCATTAGCTGGGAGTTTTATATTTTACCTTACAATTTGTATCTGTATTAAAAGTTCACTCAGAAATCAGTTCTGTAAAACGTTAGTCCTAGCTCTGTAGCTACGTAAGTAAATTATAAATAGACAATGGCAAATATCTGTATACATCTTTGAGGATTTCTGACCTCAGTATAGAACTCAATAACACTGGGTGACGGCTGATCGCATTTGAAAAAGCTACATTGTCTGTATAGGCATCCATACCTTTGGACAATGCCTATCTAGTCTAATTTAGTAAATGGGATTGGAATTATTGGAAGCATCTAAGTAAATGCTCCTTAGTTCAAAATTACTAACATTTAAAGCACTATTCATAATTATTACTAATACTCATAAATCTACTCACCAATGTACCTTTGAAGACATTACGCACAAGGAAAACCCAAATGAATGTAAGGGCTTATGCTATATCGGTCAATAAGCACAGTATTACAGTACTATTGATGCATAATTACCCAAGGGTCATACTTACAGAGAAAATTATATTGAAAAACGTTTAGCAGTATTCCACAAACTCACTACTAAAATGTTCCAAAATGTCTAAAAGACAGTTATCCTGAAATCTTGGACGTAAAATGCTTGCTTATAGTAAAAATATATGAGCTTATAAAAAATTTAAACTTATAGGGCGTACCGTTGCAAGAGTAAAATTTTGCTCATTACAGAGACGCTCTTGATAGAGGAGCAATACTTACATATTTATGTACATCGACAAGTTCTGTCTCAATATCAATATAAGTATAGAAAAGAGAGAGCCCATGTTAGCCTAGCTGAAACATTTTGTGTTACATTTTAAGTCGGTAGTAGATACTACTTTCCGGAAATTATATTTCACCGAACTAACGATCCTATGCCTGACGATTTGACTACACACCGACGAGAACAGGAACTGAATTAAATTGCAATAATTTAATTGTCATCGTCAGTCATTAAAGTAGTAGCGACGAGCAAGGAGTGAGTAGTGGTTGTACAGTAAATAGTCAAATTTACAAGTATTTAAATATTTACAGAGCAGAGAGCTTTGAGGAGGCAAACAGTCAAATGTTGGAACTGACTGTGGGTAGAGGTCTGAAATTTCCCCACGTTTGAATATTCATAGG
Organism: Allacma fusca; assembly: GCA_947179485.1. Taxonomy (NCBI): domain Eukaryota; kingdom Metazoa; phylum Arthropoda; class Collembola; order Symphypleona; family Sminthuridae; genus Allacma; species Allacma fusca. The sequence goes on along the minus strand of OX359249.1, from coordinate 1,294,777 downwards.
GAAAATCAATTAATGGGAAAAGTGAGTGAGTAAGGAAATTACTTCTGCATAAATGTCATCAATGTGTGTTTCATAGAGAGACAAGGTTGAGCCTTGGCAATAGTTGTTTGACCATGTTCACACTTTCACAGACTTGTTCCCTCTTTTACGCCATACTTTCCGGGTGAGACAGTTTTCCACAAAGCCGGAGTAGTAAGTGAGGACTCCTACTTTCACAGCACTGTAACACATATTCATAGAAATATGTAGATGGTGTGTTTGCGTGCATTTAAATGGAGAGATGAACGAAGTTGCTACAGACAGACGCTGACCTTGGCAGGCTTTTTCCCACACAAGCAAGTGCAGGATGCGAAACTTGCTGTAGATATTGCATGCATCCCAAGTTTCCAAAGCTATGACCACATGTGCATGTATAGAGACGTGAGAAATAATGAAATGATCACATGTGTATAGGTACATGAGAAATGATGAAATTACATGCAAAATTCAATACGTTTGTTCCTGTCCTCCGAATCTGTCCCAAGCCACTCATCCAATTCCATTTCATTACTTCTGACTGAAAGAGCCCCCCTCGATTTTGCAAATTCGTTTTTCATTTCATTAGTTCATTTGCCTCAGCGCTCAAATCGACTTATGGCGTTTCATCGTTAGCCCGTGACTTAACTATTGTTTTGCTATGCGTCAAAAGAATGATGCTATATTTACATTCATTTATTCCTGCACATTTTATATAATTATCTCGTATTGCTCTTCTTACACAGTTGGTTGGAACAGTTCCTTAGTTTTTGTAATGTAACTTTGGCTGCAAGGGACATCCTATCCTGGAAAAGCCTTTAATGTAGAATTATGAATAAATTGTATTAAATAGCCCTTTCTACCAGAACTTACCACAATGTTCTTTTTCACCTTGCACGAACAGGACACTACTAAAGACCTTCTGAAGGGCGCTCTTGTAGAGAGAGTTCACTTAATTATTTTCTAAGTTCTAAAAAAATATGACCCCCTCATAATGCCAAATTATTGACCAACCTAACAAAAATTGTTAAGGTGTACGAGCATGTACGAGTTTACATCTACCCCTACAATTAGTGACTTTGACTTACTTAGCACGTAGTGCTGATCACAGATGATTTTTTCTATCGCTTTTAATTTCTTCGTAATATCGACGACTGTGAATGTCAAGCCTTTTATATGCGATCTATTGGTGCTACATGTGGTTAGTGATGAGCTCATTTTAAAGAAATTTAATTACAAAACAACAAAAATTCCGGACAATTTGTGGTTACATTTTTCTGGGATGTTCAAACTCATGGACGTCTCGACAAATTTTCCCACAGTCTGATGCTAGCTCTGTGGTAGAAGACGAGCCCCTCGTGGCTTGTTTCTTTCGTTAATAAATTCATTAAACTTAAGAACATGTTCTATGCATGGAACTCCATCACTTCTGACAATGACTAATAAGTAACTCGAACATTTTTAACTAATTTCTATTATATTTTTTTTCTCGTGTAAGAAGAATTTTATTGAGACTCGATAATTTGAGGGTTGCTTTGTACAGTCAAAAGTATTAATGTGGTGTAGAATCCCTAGATGTTAGAGAGTTGACTCTGAATGCGTAATTCCTCATTAGTGCCTACAAAAATTATATGCACACAATAATTGTATGAGTATGAGCTTCAATGGCCAGCAATAAGTAAGACTTGGATAACTCAAGTGTTATTGCGCGTGCATTACATTAAAATGCAGAGGAACATTTCAGCGTACCCACGCGTTCAAGGAAAGTATGTAAGTAGATTATGTATTTTGTTACGTATATGAAATAATAATAATTATACAGCTTTAGACTTTCCCATGAGAGAATCCCGAGATGATGACTGTTTCAGAGGCACGGGATTAAAACGGAAACAATTCCGTCATCATGCCTTCTGTACTTACATAAAGTCACAAGCCCAAGCGGTCACATGCTTTGACTTTGACTAAAAAAATCAACATGTACTTAAACGTATTATTATATGATGGCTTTTAATTGTAAGAGGCAATAGCTAGCCTACATTATATGTACATATGTACTAAAGAAACACTAAAACTTCTCAAAATTAGAATAATTTATTGTCATAAAAAAAGATTTATAAAATTCAGTTCCGTTCCGAATTTTTTGTGGGAAGAATTTTTAACTTTCGAAATAAATTACATACTTGCATTTCCAGTATGGAGGAACGTATAGGTACACACTTTAGTAGGTTCTACTAAAAGGTAAATAGACTCTGTTGTGATGTGGGAATATCAGGAGATGCTCTAACTAATAGAAGTCTTAACGGAGCCAACGTACTTGCAGTTATTCTTATCCACTATACCTGTTTATACTTTATGAGTAATTATGTACATGTAGTTTTTATATTTCCAGCACCGAAAAGGAAACTCAACATGTTACATTATGGAATTGTGAAAGGTACATGGCTCCTTTGTCGATTATTGACACGGGAATTGTTTTGGAGACGGAATTAAAAGGAGATAGCTAGAGTTCTCTCATTATTTCAAAGTTTACTGCAGATTCTTGTATTTGCTGATTAGGGACGTGAAAAGTTATCAGTACTGTACATTTCTACTTTTGTTTCCATATTGCTCCAATGTACCATGTACTTCTAATGAATATAAGAATTGTCTTAGAATTGTTACTTCTAGAAGTGTAATGAAACAGTTACGACGAAATTGTCTAGGATGACTCATGATGGGGAGGTAGGGAAGAGACATCGTAGCTTTGAAAGTATTGAGGCCGTTGAGGTCATGAAAGCTTCATCAAATGTTTGTGCTCTAGTTGGATGGAGTTTGGAGTTGGTTCTTGGTTCTTCCACGTCTCATATGACAACATTCTTGTGCAAGTTTCTCCCTTGGACTCCGAAACGAGCGAGTCAGTGGCTTTGAGCTGGCTTTCTCCCAAAATTCCCCGTCTAGATCATTTTCAGCATTGTATTTATGTGTGTACTCTGAAATGGAAGGATTCCACGTTTGTACGCGTAAAATGAGGAGAGGAACGGCTCTGGGCATATTGGTTCATTTCCCAGATACACACCCCGTTTCCAATATTTCTATTGTAGTCGGACCAGGAATAACTGTCTTTTAATAGTTTTATAGCCCAGAGCTTGGGGAAAATCCCAGTAGACACTACTTTTATACGTTCTTGCTCTTTTTTTATAAATATAATTATGCATATCTACAAATATGTAAATGAAAGCATTCCTTACAAGAATACATGGGACGGGACAACAATAACGGGAAAAAACATTGATGGCTCTGTTAGTGCTAATAATAGAAGCTTGTAACGTAACAGGTGACTAGTTGGGAAGGTTAGGAGCACATTATTTCATATCTTGGGCCCTCTCGGGCTTTATACCCTCTTTAAAAATTATCCGAGGATAGCGCATTATAGAAACGTCCAGTATTTAAATTTAATTTCCTTGTTAAATAAACAAGGCAAAGTCAGTAATAATGTAGAGGCTTTGCTGAAAGCAATCCTGGATTTAACCAATGATTCGTAGTGAGTCGGTCCTGTTGCTTATTCGACTATAACCAGAAAACTTGTCAATCGTGCTAATCTTCAATCTGTTGTATATGTACTATTATTAGTAATACTGAAATCACCAGATTTATTCTTGCTATTCTAAAGTCAGTCCAAAAACAAGGGCTTTTTTATTTAGAATTTTTTACACTATAGTATAAGTATATGAAGTATGGTGGATACATAATTAGTGTGCGTTCTCTTTGATGCAAAACCGAAGGTTTTACTTGAAGAGGAAAAGTTTGACGTTGTTGGCATGAGGGCAAGGGAAATATGTTGACATTGGCCAGGGTTTCGTAGGCTTGTGGACACGTTGAGGAAAAGTCCTTCATCGGTTCTTTCGTAACTACAATGATTGTGAATACTGTATATATATATATATACTTGTATAATTACATACTATGTACATATTTTACACAACCCCTGGAAGAAATAGAACCAGTGCCGTGGAGTTGACAAGGGAAATTACTTGTCAGAAATAAATGACACGGGAACCAATGCAATGATTGTTTGCAGGATGTAAACCTTTGGACTTTGCCGTTCTTGTTTATTTTTGTACTTTATATACACACATGTGTGTTCCTCTTCCTGACTAAATCTTTATAACTGCTCCGTTGGCTGAAATTCCTATATTTCCCTCTCATTGGGAGTTCACATAGTAATTATTACAAGGCTCCATTTTGCTAAAGGTGGTGGAATAATAGCTCTTATCAAGTTAATCAGACTATTCCTCACCTGCCAAGCTATTCGTCTTATGAAGATGCTTCTGCATATGTATAAGAAGTAATTGAATGAAATCACGACACTATATGGAGACAAGATGACTGTGCCTGTGCCGTCGTTTTCACATCACTATAGATGAGTTCTTTGAAGCATCCCCTCTTTCTCTTTGAGTCATGTTCCACTCATTCCATTATTTCCACTTGGAATTGGAACCATACCAGCACATGGTGGTACTTCCTTCGTTAAATCCATCTGTAGGGTGCCAAAATGTTGCGAAGTTCCGAGAGGAACGTTCTTATGAGTTGTTCTACAAGAAGTACAGTCTCTATCTACTACATACGTATCATTAATGTATGGACTTTGGCAAACGTGTGCAGACGGCGGATACCGAATATATCAATTAATTTAGCAAAAGATATTTGACTGTTGTAGGTCAGGATGTGTTGTTGTAGTTTCAGCATTAATGTGTCGGTGTTGTTGTGTCTACGTGTACCATCATCCCTCAACCTGAATTCGGAAATGTTCACAGCGGGTTATTGCACCTGAAAGGACTTTGTGTCAAGGAAACAAGCAAAATGAAATTATCAGTTAATTTACTACACTGAAAAAGTTGATTCTGCAAAAGATTTGTCCAAATAGCCTCTCAAAAATCCCAATATAATTCTGTATATTGACCAAATAAATTATACAGAGGACTATTAAATTAAGTGGGTATTACAGCGTCGTCCTGTTAATTAGCAGAAATTAATTAGAGAGATGTTATTAGGCAATTTTATTAGAGACATTTTGTTAATAAGAACATGTATATAAATACTATACCTATTCTATAAGTGTGAATGGAAATATTTACCATTATACTATTATGCAGACAGCTGTATGTGGTCACTAGATCTGATAATATAAAACACTACTTATGTTTCAAAGAGGTTCTTTGAGGAAATAAAATGACTTGCAGGTGAACTCTGTAGGTCGGGCTTCTGTAATAAAATTACATCAACGTTGAGATTAGAAATGACATCCAGCTAATATTATTATGCATGATTACCTACATACATATGTACGTACATACCACTGCCTAGACTAGGAATTGAGTAATACTTGCAAGGTATTAATTAAGTCCATATAAATATGTATAATGTTAGCCTATTTATACGGATTCCTTTCTTAGACAGCTCTCGGTAAAAACCCTAAAGTAGTTGAAACATAGAGTCTGTGATATGTTGTTTCTGAATTATAAGTAGAATACGGATGTAATGACATTGTATTTGGTTATGAAATGAATAATGGTTGCATTCCCTGACCGGCGTCACATGGTCTTAAGACACTGATCGTGTATGATTATGAGGGAATTCATATGGGAACTGAGGCATGACGACTGCAGTCTTACAATTAGTGTAAGGTCTAAGGACAATGGAATGCTAGGGACATGCTCCTAATAAATGACTGATTTTGGTTGCAGCTATCGTTTTCCAGGAGCAACTGCTCCGGACGATGATGCAGATCGAGAACGTGTTCTTCTCAATGGCAGAGTCCAGCAACCGGGACGTGCTGATGATCTGTGACCGGGGAGCCATGGATGCATCTGCTTGTAAGGACCGGACGATTTATTTGTCCAGTCTCCCAAAATATTGTCCTCAAATAGTGTCAGCCATTGAATGACATAGCTCTCGCCTACAATTCCCTGTCACTTGAATCAAATGTGAAATCTCAATGTATCTCCCTTGATGATTTTCTTGAACGTCACATTATCTCTCTCTGCCTTGAATATTCCCTGAAACAAAAGCTTACGAGAGCAGTTTTTCAATGTAATAGTAGCACAATGAGAAACTAGTCATTTGTCCGTGGAGACTTTATGTGACACATTCGAGTGGGGCTTTTTTGGCCAATATGTCATGTGTCTGTAGTTATTCCGCGGCACACGTGGGAGGCCATTTTGACCCGCAATCAATGGAATGAAGTTGAGCTCCGGGACACTCGCTACAATCAAATCATACACATGGTCTCGGCTGCCAACGGAGCGGAGCCCTTCTACACCATAGAGGTAATTTTATCTGCATTTTAAAACCCCTCTGCCTTCTTTTCTTCTAGTATGCTTGTAAGGAAAATTAAAAATCCCTATTAATAGTAGTAAAGGTCAGTTGGAACAATTTTGAGTATTTCTGCTCAGTACAGACTGTAAATGGCTTGTAATTCGAACTTTGTACCTCATGTAGGACCATTCTTGCCGATCCGAGGGCTTGGAACTGGCCCGTCATCTGGACCACAAAGCTGCTCAGTCCTGGGTTGGCCATCCCTACTTCGACGTAGTTGACAACTCGACGGATTTCGAAACAAAACTCTGTCGAATGATTCAGGTAGGAGACTGGCTATAGAATGGCCTGAGTAAGCTATTTATTGGTATTTGGACTAAGTTTTGGTATTTTCTCAAAGTTTCATTTTGACAAGCGTGATTGTTCAAGCAATGCCAAAAATTGTTAATCTTTACTCGTTTGCAGACATTGATAGTAAGTATCACGTTTGATTTGTAAATGTGGTCACAGATAGGGGAGTGTTACAAAAATTTCTGATATGCAATCAATTAATGATCCGGTGTAAATCTTTAATAAAACGCTCTCATTAATTTTTGAAAGGGTTTTCAGCAAATTTCATGACTATACACATACATATGTACCTTGTTTTCTTAGTGCACAGGGTCACCATCAATGTCAACGACGTATTGTTTCATGTAATTAAGTTGACGATGTGGAAGGAATAAGACACACAAAGTGAGAAAGTTGTGATATATTGATGAATTTAATTGACTTATACTTGGTTATTAACAGTGTGTCTGCCAAAAGTTGGGGATCGACGCCAGGGATAGGCTGCAAACGAATTCAAAGAAAGTGAAATTTCTGGTATCAGGACCCCTACCGGAAGACAAGTCCTTTCCTCATGGATTTCAGGATTTCACAGTCGTTCATGACTATCTACAAACCCACACTCCTAAGATGCAAGCAAGACTTCGGAAGCGTGGTCAAAAGGTACGTTTTGCTTGAGTGTATGCAACCAATGGTTTTTGTCTAATCTTTGTCGTATATACATTCAAATTGAATAAAATGTAGGGAAACTATTCAATGAATCCTTGAATCCTGTATCTAAAAAACCTATACTTACAATTAGTGAAAATTGTGTAACATGTTATAACTGAAATAGATAATGTGTGTACTTTAAATTAATAATAATTTGATCAAGTAAAGATGTTTATTACTGATGTTATTAAATATGTACAGTGCTGTCTCCGTATATAAGAGCACCCTAGGAGGAAAATTTTGTTCTTGTACATAAAAGCATGATCTTGCAAGGAGAAAAATTAGCATGGGGGTATACGGGAAGGTGTTCAAACGTTTGGCACCTACGGAAAAATTCTTTCGTGCCAAAGGGTACCTTATTGTGAGACAGTGTGATGCAAATGATTAATGATGCAGTTATCGCTTGGTTTTTGCAGGGAAATTGGAGCTACACGTATACGGTTAGGAGACCAGAACTGCAAGGTCAGGTTGTCGAAGTGAAGACAGCTCTGACACAGAGAGACTACAATAATATGCTCGCCCAAAGGGACCATGATCATGTGACTGTCTACAAAACTCGTCGCTGCTTCCTACTTAACGATCAGTACTTCCAATTGGATGTTTACGAGGATCCTTGTCATCCCAGGTAATTCATTATTGGCATTGAATCCATATTAAATTCCTGTGTCCACAACATAAAATACTCGCTCGTTTACCCTCCCTCCCCCCACCTCTGGCAGCAAAACTGAAGCTGTTATGGAAGGAAGGTAGGTTTTGTTGCCCAAAAATAGTCAACTCTTAGTAAAATGCATGCACACATGAAATTACAAGGGACCAAGGTACCCGACCGAGTTAATTTCTTGCTGTATCCCATTTCCTGTACGAAAACAATGTGCTTATAATAACATTCAGTTAAAAGGAATGGACCAGTATTCATACGAGACGAAAATACTGACGTCCATGTTGACTGTGACCAAATTTCCTGATTACCATAACCAGTTGTTCTTTGAAAGACTTTAATTAATAAATACCTAAAACTAACGGAATTAATATCTTGTTTGTTTGGTTTTACTTGTTCAATGGGATTATTGCAATACGATCAGATGCAAAGGGATGATTCTGCTGGAAACCTACAGTACTCTGAATGGGGCTGACTTGCAACAGAGACTCCCAAATTTCCTGAAAATTCAATGTGAGGTTACTGGAGACCCTCGCTATTCAATGTTTAACCTCTCCCTCAAGGACCGATGGCTCAACAACAAGAAATTCTGCCAAAGTTTAGCTGGCTCTGGTAAGCTTATTTGTCTTCCTGAAATTTTCATCGGTTGGATTATCATAAACTTCGTTCTGTTGGTGGATATTTAACATAAATGAAATGTTTTTGTTTTTGTAGAAAATGATGAGAACGAAATAGTATCAAAAAATGAATCTCGTTTGGCTGGGTGCTAAAAAGAAGTAAACCCGATTTCTTCTTTGGAGTGAATGTCAATAGGAATGCTTTATTTTGTATTACTCTAAATTTTAAAGGATAATTCACACAAGACTTACAATATATACAATAGTTTCAAGATCAGCAGTAATAATTAATTTCATACTCAGAACACTGAAGTTGACTCTCGCGACACAACGTGAGCAAGCCAGCTTTGTACATACTTTCTCCAGAAGTTGCATCTTCACTTTGTTTATCACTCGACTTTTACTGAAAATGCAAGTTACTCCAAAAACGTGGTTTCTTCCTCACTCCAATATATGACAAATCAAAGTGAAAACTTAGTGAACTGAAACTATAGTGAAAATTTAGAGTAACAAGTAACAATGTTCACAACAATCGTCAAATTTATTGAAATCTCCATTGCATTCTTACAAAACTGTCAAGCAATTATTAATTAATCCATATTAAAGTTTGACAGATAATAATATTTGCATAACAGGGACTTCTATGATACTTCATTGATACCAATAGAAAATATGGGTAAGTTGTAGGGAACTGTCTAGTACAGTATAGTGCATAGAAATGGAGTTGGTAGAATTTATAATAATAATTTGAGTAACACTTTCAACACCTGTCCACAATCTGTTTCACAATCAGTGACAGAAAAAGTAGTAAAATCACTTTACTTACCTCACTCGTTAAGAGTTGTTAGGAAATAACTAGTACCTATTCATGAGCATAGAAGGTCTGTCACCCTCACTGCTTTTAGTTACACTGGTTATATCAAGTTGTATTTTCGTCAGCATTGGTTCTGTTGACACTTGAGAGTGTACTAGTATTTTGTTAATTAGTAGTTACATTTGTAAACAGTAAAATACAATAATAATGCGACTACATTGTATAATGTCAAAACGGGTGTTGCTGTCCGTAGACTCTTAAAACTGTTTGTTCATTGATTTTTTTTAATCTTTCAGTAGTAGCAAAATGAAAGAAAGAACAACGAACTTACTATGTGTTCTAACACTCCTAGTATATATTCCAAGTTCCATTGGAGTAAGCTGTTCTTCACCTCTTTACTCTTGTCTTCTAAATTTACATTTATTGTAGTCCTCTGGTACGAAGTATTGCGCTGCATTTACAAAAATATGGAAGGGTAGAACAAACGTTTCTTTATAGCTATATCTACAGACATTGTTAAAAGGACAAGTTAAAAATAATTATATATTAATAGTCAGCTCATGACGGTATGTATGTATTGTTACTCTTTCCTGCGTTGGATTTCACAGGCTATTTCTCCTGAAAGCAGGGAACCCCATTGGTTGTCCTCAAGCTGTTGCTTCTCAGTCGACATTTATTCTCTAAAAAAGGATCCGTGAATCGATTAAGTAGAGTGCCGTCACCATTTACGTGCATATAATTCTACATAATTCTAGAATTATTATTTATAAAATAATAATACGACTAACTGTATGTACATACACGAATAGTGATTATATTTAATAATAATTATTATTATTGTACATGCATTACTTTTACCATCATTATTACTATACAATCGTGCATATATGTTTTATTGACACGATAATAAGATTATGCCTTCAAGGCTCGTATGTTCAAAATAGTTGCCTCACCATTATAGTAATTATAATAATACAGCGTTAGTGTGTTTATAAGCACCTAAAATCGTTTTTGTGCTCTTCCCTGACAAATTAGCTCTTTCCGTGCCATTGATTTCAGCAAGGCATGCATGAATAGGGGATCTATAAGTTCGTGTCAGATGTGACACTGATTTTTTATTGCTTCGAATACCGACGTAATAAGCAAATTATGAGTAACTAGTGAATGGCAGTTAGAATTAAACAGCTATTTTGTAACTGCATATGTAATAATTATCGGAGTTGTGAGCGGAAATTATGTATCGAATTCTACTATAATAGAAAGCTTATGTGTGTTCTGTAGGAATGCACTGACAATGAGACGTGTAAATAGTTTTTGTCATAGAAGCATTTTTGTTATGCTGTTTCTTCTCTTTACATAAAAATATCTAACTGTCACTGAAGTTGATTCGTGAACAAATATTTCGGATTTTTTCCCTGGCTGTAAGAGTTAATCATTGCCTGAAAATAATGATTAACACTAATGTAATGATGGGGATGATTTGGCGTCAGCAAGAATATATGCATCACGTTTGATGTGTTTGGTTAGCAAAACCATCATTTTTATATCTATGTACTTGGTATAAAACAGTAAACAGTTCAGTCTAGTCAGGATTGACCCACTATTATTGCCTTATAAGAAAATCAGTTAGCTGCCTAATTTTAATTTCGACTCATTATTAAAGCTATTATTTATCCGAATATTTGTTCTTCCATGAAAAAAAATTTCAGAAAATGGATTTCACAGTTGTACCTATTACATAGTCAGTACCTCTTGAAATCGTGCTTAAAACTTGAATGTATAAGAACATGCATGTATGGTGAAACAGGAATGTTCAAATTGTTTGAGAACTGTGTAACCTATTTTTACTATTCCATCCTTTGTATATACCTACATATATGACGTTGATACTATTAAGAAATATTGTGCTTCTAATCATGTATAATATATTCAATTAAAGCTGGTGATTTAATCGAGATAAATGTAAAATTCCATCAATCGATGTAAAAACCTTCGATGGTTGCGAAAGGTTTAAGACTGCAACTCGAATCTCGAAATGTCATTTTCTTGATTTTGCATATATACTTAATGGGAAAAAATTTTATTGAAATTTTCTGGAAGGTGCATTACTTTATGAAATATGCTTGCTACAAATATACAAAAGTGTTTGAATTATTGAAAATATATATTTGTGATATACCGTGACATTTGTATAACCTGTAGTGTGAGACGTGTATGAAAGTTAAGGGAGTCGAAGGGTGCAAAATTGAACGCACTTCCCTATATTTTTTACCTGCTGCTTCATACCTCATTCTGTAATTTGAATGGAAGTCCTGTAAACATTAAATTACATTGGTAATCATTCATGCAGTAAGGTTACAAGTTGGAAGACAGACAAAATTCAATCCTTTCATTTGACTTTTTTCGTGATGGCTGTACTTCTGAAAAATTGGACTGGCGAAAATGCCCTCAGTAAAAATTTATCAGTCATTTTAAGTACATTTAATGTAACAAATGCACAAGGATAACGGCATTGCAAAAGAAATTCGGTAACGAGACCGGGTTTTCACATATGCAAATCCCGTTACAGAGAAATTGCCCTTCTTGTGATGGCGTGTCGAAGGAATTATTACTCTCTACGAATGTATGTATCTGTTCATATATATTGTAAATCACAAATTTAACCCAAGGTTCACTTCAATTTTGAAGCAGCTGGTAATGCTATGGAAGAGTAAATAATGTATGTTTGCTAAAATATAATCTTGAAATTGTTTATCAAATGTGACGGTTAATTGAATGATATGTACATAGTAGCGGTTAGGAAAATCAGGAAAGCGTGGCCGCGCGTGTTGCCAGATTGTTAGTGGCAGGGACAGAAAGTATCAGAGCAGTAAAAATTATTTCAGTAACGAGAAATTACTGCCAAATTGTTAAGTACGTATGAGAAGCATGTATGTTCATGTAATTAATATTCAAATATTGAAATAATAAAAGTGACCGTAGTGCGGCCTGGAAAATGATACTAAGTATATTTGAGTTGTATGTTGATAAACTGGAATATTGGTTTTAATTTTTTTTCATATACATAAGACATCAGGGATGGTGACAAATTGAATTCATTCATTTTACTTCTAATTTTTCGGATTCAACAAGTTATTCAAATCCCCGACCGGGTATCGAATATTAACATTTTTAAAGGACCTGTATTTATGGTATTTCAACCAAATAACATACGTATTAGGGATGTGCCAAACGATACAACGAGACGATATTATCGTCCATATCGTACATTTTGGAGCTAAAATATCGTACGATATTTCTCGTAACTTTCAAACGATATATCGTATGGTTAAGAACATCATTTTTACAGTTTTTTATTCCTGAAATGTCATTCTGCAGATTTCTAACGTTTTTTGTTGAAAATAATTGGCTGCAAATGACGGAAATTTTGTCCCCAAAACGAAAAGTCGGCAAAATTAAGTGTCATGCCTGTGTTCAATTTCAACTTGCGAGCAAGCCAACATTTAAAATAGTGGTGTTTCCGATTTGCATACAGTATCGTTATATCGTTCCCTTGTATATCGTTATCGTGTATTTTAAAGTCAAATATCGGTATTATCGGTATCGTTTAAAAATGAACGATACGCACATCCCTAATACGTATATATGTAAAAACAAGCCACATTTCGAAATATAGCAGATCCTGGCATTATACGAACACTACACCCCGGGTATTGTAATACCCGTACATGGAGAAAATCTAGAAACGCAAAATAATGGCTTTGGTTTATGCCAATGTTTGCTGTGCTTGTAAATGTACTTTCGCAAAATAACCGGGTAGAGTCAACTAGGGGGAACATAGGGGAAACTCTAGGGACTATATAAGGTGCATTTAATCCTTTATACAAAGATGGGCCTTTCAATTCACCTAACCTATTTCCTTCCTATAATTAAACTAACATAATATGCCTCCCTATTTGCCTATATTATAATCCTAGCCAAGTTATCTCCCCCTTTTAAGGAAATGTTCAACCAAACGCCTTCCTTAAATCCTATAAAGGTTAAAGCAACACGAAGTTCCTTCCTATAATATAGGAAATAGGGAGATGCCTACCTACATATATCCCTATAAATTTTCTTATAATAGTCCGTTTGGGAGTATCATGCAATTATACCCTATTAGGAAGTTCAAAACTACTGCTTCCCTACATAAGTATACCCTTAAAGTCCACACAGAAAACCGACTATCCCGCATGTGTGAATGTCCAAATATCCTGTACTTAATAATACTATATTTATTTATTACTACGTTGGTCTGTTGGTTTGTTGGTCTGTTCCACGCTGAAAATTTGTTAGATCGTTATCGACCAGATGTCCTAATAATCGTGCTATAACATGCTTTATGTACTTTTCCGCATTTTTACAACCATTGCGAATTTGTTGTAGTACAAAAGGTAGGGATTTCCCAATGCAAACTTATACATTCCTCTTCGAAATTATATGCATACGTTTTATTGTTAAGTACATCAGTTGTATGACTATACCCCTACTTGGCATGTCGGCATCAGGAGCATACCTGCTCCCTTCATATTATATTTATTTATGAAGCCCCTAGCCTAAATTTATTCCCCAAACTTCCTATAATGTTTTATTTGCATATATATCCCATTGAACCTTGCATCCTAGCCTAGATTCTTGTTTTTTTGCTTCCTCCCTAGAATTTTTGCCCTAGAATATAATGGCCGTTCATATATTGGATTCCTATTAATAGTGGACACATTTTACTTCCCGGTCCCAACTCCTATCCTTTAGCATAGGAAATTCCCTCCATATAATGGTTTTCTATATAATGGTAACCTGCTCATAGTGGACTAAAGATCATTTCCCCTCAGTTAAAAATGCAGCTTGAAGCACCTGTATATAGTGGTCAGCCAATCAGAACGAAGAGATACAACTCGCGCGAACCCGAACCAATAACACAGCTGCTTGAGTTTAGCTCAATTAAAGCCATTTGGAATTTGGACTACGTTTTTATTTGTAGCGGTTTCATATTGTATGCATGTGTACTAAATCAAATGCTTTTTTATTAGGTCATGTGTACTTAAGTACTTTGTTTCTTATTAGTGCTTTGAAGTATTTTTAATTAGTTACTAGTTACTTTTAATCATCATAATATAATTATTAGTAGCTTTGCAATAAGTCAAATAATTTAGTAATGATTCGACCAAAGTTGCGCCAAGTCCTCAATCCAATACGAAGTCTAAAGCAGAAAAAATTAGTGATTGTTTTTAAAAGGTGTAAAATAATTGATTTTCAATAACGTATATAAGTAAAACTTTGTCGGATTCGTGCTGGTATGCTTGGATGTGTATGCATTTATATAGTGACCCCTGACCACTGTATACTTATATAGTGGTCCCTGTCTATAGTGGTCAAATTTTGGCGTCCCTAGGAAACCCATTATATACAGATTTACTGTATTTATCATATTATTTCCATAATTAGTTGCAGTACCTAGTTCACCAAACTGTTGTCTGTTTCTTCTTCGAATCCTAGGCTACTCGATTGCATCGTCAAAAGATTTCACACATTGAGTCTCTAATAATTGATTTCGCGCATGGTACTGACAGTGTCTAACAAGTTTTTAATACAATTTTAAGATAACCCGACTACCAACGGTACACATTACTAATAGAAGAAAGTAAAGCAAGTAACAAATAACAGTAAAACTATGAATTACAGTTCTCATGTTGCCGTCGGCCCACCCTAATAACTCTTGTGCACGTTTCTTCAGATTCTTCAGTATCCACTTTGGAATTGTACATGATCATGTTCAAGTGACGTAAAAAGTACTTGGTTACGTGACCACGAAATTTCAAGTAATTACCTGAACGTGAGTTGCCATGGTTCTTAATACAATAATAATAATAAAATACTTAACTAAATTTTCAGTAGTCAAAAAGACACTACCAAATACTAAACTAAATTTTCAGTAGTCAAAAAGGCACTACAAAATACTAAACTAAATTTTCAGTAGTCAAAAAGGCACTACAAAATACTAAACTAAATTTTCAGTAGTCAAAAAGGCACTACAAAATACTAAACTAAATTTTCAGTAGTCAAAAAGGCACTACAAAATACTAAACTAAATTTTCAGTAGTCAAAAAGGCACTACAAAATACTAAACTAAATTTTCAGTAGTCAAAAAGGCACTACAAAATACTAAACTAAATTTTCAGTAGTCAAAAAGGCACTACAAAATACTAAACTAAATTTTCAGTAGTCAAAAAGGCACTACAAAATACTAAACTAAATTTTCAGTAGTCAAAAAGGCACTACAAAATACTAAACTAAATTTTCAGTAGTCAAAAAGGCACTACAAAATACTAAACTAAATTTTCAGTAGTCAAAAAGGCACTACAAAATACTAACTACATTCTTCAGCAGTCAAAAAGACAGTACAATATACTAGCTACATTCTTCAGTAGTAAAAAAGACACTACAAAATACTAAATACATTGTTCAGTAGTAAAAATTAAGAAACTAATCTAAATACATTGTTCAGTAGTAAAAATTAAGCAACTAATCTAAATACATTGTTCAGTAGTAAAGATTAAGCAACTAATCTAAATACATTGTTCAGTAGTAAAAATTAAGCAACTAATCTAAATACATTGTTCAGTAGTAAAAATTAAGCAACTAATCTAAATACATTTGTTACTTTATGTAAGACGAAGTACAAACTATTTGCAATAATTGCAGATGTGTGGAATTTATCAGAATACGAAATACACAAATCCAGAAAGTTCAAAATAATCTTCAGTATTTTTCTTTACACACTCGGACTGGCCGTGAGTGTCTTTAATTGAAGAATTAGCGTTGGCATTGGACTTCTTCCAAGAAAGTTAGTAGCCTTTTATTTTTCGACTTCTTGTTTCTGCTGGTGCTATTCTTCATCTTGATTTCCGCTTTACAGCTGCTTGTGTTGGAGGCTTATTTTTACAGACATCAAGGTTAATGGTGGTTTGTCACTACTGTTTTTATTACTGGAGTTGGATCAAAAACAGATTGAGATTCTAAAAGAAACAAAATTATCTAAAAATCATTTCAAAATGCAAACTATATGAATGTGAAGTACTATATATGTGAATAAAATCAATCAACTCAGCCCTCATAATTCACATCATTCAATAAACCGATCCTGTTTATGATCTACCCATTACCTAGGTCTTACTTCCAAGCAGAACAAAATTTTCAAACTTAACTATTAACTAGAACAATTGATTCAACAAGGACACAAGGAAGCAATTTCCATTCAAAAAGAACTTGTCCACATACCTCATAAAGAAGCCATTATAATTTTCCGGTTTGTATTCTTAACATCTGACTTACGCTTTCGCTCGTATTTTTTACAGGCCCACTAATTTGGGATTTGGTTGCGGGAAGAATCCGAGTCGGGGGAAGAGGATGATGACGACCTTGCTGATGAGGACGAGCCTGAGGAAGATGCTGATCCCGAACTTGCTGATGAGGACTAGCATAAGCAAGAGGAACATGATGAACTTGCTGATGAGGAGGAGCCTGAGAAAGAGAATGAAAACGAACTTGCTGGTGAGGATGAGCCTGAGGTAGAGGAAGAATACGAACATGAGGGGTAGGTAACTGAATGTACGTTCTGAAGGTATTAAAACACAAAACGAACCGTAACTAAAAATATCACAAAATTGATTGATTGAACAAGCAAATACCTAAAGACATCGCTCCGACTGCCTTCTAAAAATGTTTACCATACAATCATTTGTCCGACACAAAAAGGATTTTATAAAAATAATTACCTCTCCACTATCCTAGGTTTAAACAAATAAATGTGCTCCGTAAATACTATCAAGAGTTTAAATTGCTTAAAATCAAACTTTTTGCACTGCACAGACATCACACTGGGAGTTTCATTATCTTGATCTTTATTACTTTAATCACACACACTCAAGAAATTAAATCAAGTGCCAAGTTTACTTGACAATATGAACGCAGTCTCCAGTTTCCATTAATTGAAAAAATACAAATGTTTTTCATAGTCACTCTGTATTAACAAACTTCGCAGAACAATTATCGAAAGATTTGTGCTGAATTGAAAGATCCGGTACAACACTCATTTCTGTGCCGGATCAGGTTGGAAGGTGACGAAAATTTCATTTGACATTCGCCGTATGGGTAAGCTATGTATTCATAGCACAATAATTTTGATTAATATGATTGTGGCGAATGTGTACTTTTAAATTCCAGTTTGTTGACAAGACCTTTTCACATATCGTGCACACGAACGCACAGGCACGTTCCAGGGTGCGCTGCTGCAGAATTGCATTGCAATTTTCTTCATTCTTAACCCATTTCCTGTCGATTTGATTCATGCTAAAATAATTAGAGCGTCCATGGTTTGAGCCTTTGCATGCACACTGTTTCATGTCCCTTATCACTATAGGCAACAGATGTGGCAAAATTCACGCCAACATTGATGACAGTGGTAGATACCTCTTGCAATAAAAATTTGATCACCCAGATTTAAATACTCCTGTACTGGATTTTCCATGTTTCAAGTAGCACAAGTTTACAATGGGTCGGTATTTTCTTAACGCTGCAGGACATTTGAACTTGATGTGAAGCAATTTTGTTAATTTTTTTCAAAAGCATCTGTCGAATTCTTTTGAATAATAATAAAAAAATTTTGCTTCCCAAAAAGTGGTACATGGTTGAGCATTCCGACAAATCTTCAATATGAAAGGCAGTATAACTTCCGGGGGTTTCCAAAATATTACAAGGTTTCTGAAGGTCCTGGATACTTCCTTCATAGAAACTTAGTGGTGAATCTACTCCAGCAATGTGGAAGGGATTTTTCACGTTTTTGTCACTTCGTAATACGAAGTAAATATTAGGATAGATAGTAAAAATCTTTATCAACACATTTTTCAATTAGTTTGTCTATTTCACTATAACTCCACTCTCTGGGGAAATACACATTGACAGTCTAAAATATTTTTGGCAAGAATCTTTGAACCTTCAATTTTTCAGTTGCTTTCGGGTATCACAGTTTTAAGGAATAAGCCACAATTTGTTTTGTCCTCAATGAAATGAACTTTTTAACATGTTTTCACTTGGTGGTTTGCAATTGTTTGGAAATCTAAACCTGTACGTTCATAGTAATCATATTTCTCTGGATACGATATTACACGGACGGTTTCAATTTCACTTACAAAGGAATAGAACGGCAACGTTTGACTTTAAATCCATCAATGTCTAAGGCACTGAGTGTTTGTATTCGCGCACACGACCCAACCAGGTGTGAGTCAAAGCGTTGATCCATTATATCGCCTGCTATGTAGTACTTTCTAATACAATGTCTCAAAGCATTTCCTGTGTAACAAACTTTGTACATTGCCGCTCATCCTGCATCATGGAGTATAAACAGTGCTCAACATTGTTGATTCATATTTTCATCAGCCTGATCAGTTCTGATCCAGGGTGTATCAGTTTCCAATAATTACATACCATTTTGCAGAAATCTGATCAGTCCTGATTCATGGTGTACCAGTTTCCGATTCTTATATATTTTTTTGCAGGAGAAGTCAGCAGGTTTTGCAGGAGGGGTGAAACAACTGACGCAGGTCTCCTACGACACCGAGAAAAGCATGACGACAAACGTCTTTGTGGGTTTTACCGGTTGCGATGGTAGCAAGCCCGTGACAATTCATAAAAAAGCCATAGCACGACAAAACCCACAATTGGCGATGTAAGCCACAAATACTCTGAAATTTATAAAAACTTTACTCACATTCAAACTACTTTTTTTTCTACCTTAATTCGCACGTTTTTGTACATCTGCAAAAATCAAATATTTTAAATTCAAAATGTTACCCTTATAACCGCATAAATTTTGTTGAAGAAGTCCACCCGTTTCCTCAGCCCATTCCTTGATATTTTTCGGAAGTAAATCTTCTGGACACTTTTTTGAATACTGTAGTCTTCGAAGCCCGACCACTGAATCCGAAGTTTTACTTCTGTTATCAAAATCGATGAACACACAATTTTTAAGGATGCACTCAACACAGGATATATGAGAGTCACACATTTTAAAAATACGGGACACAACTATGCTGCAGCTCTGAGTGATTGGAAGTGGGGATTTTTGAATATGGGAAAGCGAAAGGAAATATGTGTCCAGATAATGCCCATTGAAATGTAAATTTAAAGAGACAAGTGAGACTCCAATTTGATAAAAATTACGGTCTGAATACTTACACATTAGCATCAACGTATGGAGGTCTGCATGCATAAATTCAAATATTCCGGTAAAATGTTTCCTGTAATTATGTTTGTACTGTAGGTCAGCAATGACCTGAGGCTAAATCGCTAAAACAGAAGGTACACATTCCAAAAATCTCTTAGTCCGTCCGGCTGGACTTATTGGTTTGCCTCATTCAATTTGATTCACTTTTGGTGGCGATTGTTTTTGTGAGTAAATAAATACAACAGGTAAAGATAAAGAATGTTCATCACTTACCTACAAGTTTGCATGAATATTGGAGAGAGTAAAAAAACAATGAGGAAAACTACATAATTGTGATATGACCATTACATGATACCCATATTGCACATTTTCATCATAAACTTTGTCCCAATAAAATCTCATTTGCTTGCAATCCTACAGTAATGATTTCATGCTTTTAAAAAAATAAAATTACGGAGAGAACAGTCCCATAAAAGTTATTTCACTCGCATAATCGAAACTTCGTTCGAAAGGAAATTAGGAATGAGATAAGTTCGTTTTTTGGATATTTATTTTTTTACAAAGGAATGCAGAAAACAATTAAATCAAACAAATACAACTTACACACACAAGAATGGAAATGTTTAAAGAAAAACATTAATCAAACAAAATGCAAGGAGATTGAGAATGGTTTGAAACGTTAATGTTGGATCTGCGATTGTATGTCCACTATTTTTTCCATGCATTATTATTCTATGCCACTTGAGCAAAAACCGACATCTAACTTCACGGCTCTTGATATGACTTTGGCTAATCCACTTTACGACACCTCGACTAAAGCAATTCATTCTATCCCTTTGAATGTTGCTTTGTACCCGGCAAGAGTGTGCGTGTAGAAAATCCATTGCAGTCATTCCATGTTTTTGCTTAAAACTGGAGTACACTGTATAGTAAAAAAACAAAGATTGATTGCCCTCATTAAAAATGAATTACAGAAAATAAATTGTTGCTTTAATATATTTTACTTGAAAAATGAAATAGAAATGAGCAAATTTTAAAAACAATTTTTGTACCTTTCACGTTTTTTATGGGATTTTGCTCAGCCCAAAATAATTGCTCGTAGTCACGCGTAGATTTCATGTAATTCCGCCATGTAGTGCACAGCTTTCCGCATCTCCTCCAAGAGTTTTTTGCATTTTGGAATGTCATGATACCTGTCTGAGACAGGCGTCCTTCCTACGTCGTCCTATACTGCGTACCTTTTACTATTTTCATTGGAAGTTCAGCGTCAGCACCTTTTTCACTAACATTTTTATGTAACATACGATCGACATATGTATCTCCCCACTTTACCCCTACGCATTTATCAGTAATGTCAGCACATTTGCACTCGCAGCCTATTGCAATTGAGGTAAGCAAATTTTTATAATTTGAATCCTTTTTGAATTTTTTCTCATCGTAGCACACCCAACACAATTTGTGACATCGTAATGGAGTAAATATGTGCGTGTACCCATACGAGTCTTCTCGTGACTCGGATTTATCCAATTTTTGGGAAGCAACCTCAAGCCCATTAAGCTTGCGCTCTTCCCATAAACCCAGATTTTCAAAATCCGGAAATATATCTTCGTTTCTCCCAATTAAAAATGATTCCAAATCTTTTCCCGATAAAAATTTAGAAAAATCAGCTCGGCGGCGAAAATTAAATGCACCCGCAGCAGTGTAAAGTTGTCATTGCAAAAAGTTGAAAAGAAATAAATCCCAAAGCAATAGGAATCTCCTTATAAATGAATTTTTCTCCTTTGAACACAAATTGGCAATGTGAAGGGAAACTTAATGAGGGTCTCTATTTAATTTCACTTTCCTGGTTGACATACTTTTTTTCTAAATTTTAATTATTCTCTATGTATGACTGCGGTATCTTATACGTAAAAGATTTTAGCCCTCAAGTTAATATAACGGAAAATACGTATCATTAATTATTGTCCCAGTGCTTTACTGTGTCATTGAAATCGTGGACATTCAGAAGGACTTTATTTTGTCAAATAATAAGCACTATAGTCATTCAAACATTAAACTGGAAACTCGGTCATTATTAACTCCAACGTTTTTTTATTGCACATCTCCCAGAACCCACTTTCTTTTACATCGTCCTTTATTAATTTAGCCTTGTACTACTTTTTTTCACTTTTACAAATTTTGGCATCGCATGTAATTAATTATGATAGTGATTGCTCCGTTTATTGTTTTAGAAAAATATGAAAAGATTTTATTTTATTATTTTATTACCACAAAAAAATAATGTGGAAAAATATTAAATTATAGAGGTTATAGGCAACCTGAATTCTATTAAGTTATCAGGATAACGTAGGCTTATTACCACTTTCTTAGACTTACAATTAAGCGCCACAAAACGATGTTCTTCTAATTAAGGGTTTATGCTTACATGAGATTACCCTTTCCATTTTGACCGATTAGAATGAATGAATAACCGAAAGATATTTTTTACAAATATAATTATTGTATTTATAATTATTAGTGTGTCTGACATTTTAATTCAGATGCTACATTTTTAAAATTTATTCTGCTTATTATTAATAATTCTAAAATATAAATATAAAAAATATGTTCCCATATAGTTTTATCACGAAGTGATATTTTAAAAAAATTTACCTACAAGACTTTCACATTACAGGTGGATAATTACAAATAAAATGAAATTAGCAGATATAATCCGTACAAAAAGTCGTTTTTGGTGTTTATTATCTTTGCTTGTTGTTTTACATTTTCAAAATAGATTTAATAATTACTGGAAAGGAATAATTCATTTTAAAAACTAAAACAAAAATATGCCGTAACACATATCTATGGTTCTGTAACATTACATTTTCAGATACGTAGATATAATCAAATTGATGTGCTTACAATTATAAAAAAGAAATATGTCCATATTTAGAAAACTTAACAATATAAGCAAGACATTTATACATCATTGGTAGAAACAAGAGCAGATTCAATGTATAAATTTTCAATGCATGCTCAAAAGTGTTTGAGAACAGCTAAACTCAAAGTGATTTTTGGCCCGATCCAAAATGTGCCGTAATCCTTTTCAGTAAAGCTTTCTTTCAAAAATACAACATAATAGTTCTGTTCGGTACTTAATTCAGGCCGAACTCGAATTTTCTTCGATGGAGTAATAAATGAAACCTCCAGACTCCAAAATTGACGATTTTTTCAAAGCCAAGTGAGGAAAATCCGAAGCGAACTAATCAAAAAACAAAAGCAAGAATAAATAAAATATTATGATCTTTACTGAAATGGTCCAAATAAAAGGTATTGTTGTATATACCGTATGAGTTTACCTTTTGGTGTTTCCATAATTTCTCTACGAACCCGTCGTAGGTACTTAATCATAGGAGGACACTCTCCTATGGGAAAAGAAATCCGGCTATGTGCATATTTTTGTCCGTTGTCTTTAATTACGTGGATGAAAAATCCTGAAAGAAAAACAATTAATGACGTTATTCTCAAAGGAATTTTTAGTACTGATTTTAGTATTAATATAATCAAATAAATTACCGATTTCAGTGCTGTAGCTCATGCGTATTTTCATTCACCCAATTAATTGGACGTTTGACCCCGCAAAAAATGTCTCGCTTCGGGGATCATTGTCACCAAATTTCTCCGAATCTACCTCAATTTCTGGGCACGTTTCTGTTTTGTGTCGTAGCACATCGAGAAGATCAGTATCAAATTCATATTGAAGTAACAAGTTTTCAGTTTCATTTGTAAGTTTCTCGTTAGAATTTAATAAATTTTTAATAACTTCAATTTCATTTGGATTTGGTCTGTAAATCCTTTGGTTGCGTCTCAATACTGAGATCTTGAGAGCTATTGCTCTTTTCGGAAAGATTGGATTCCATTTTGAAAGAGTTGTGATTTTAGACAGTAGTTTTAATATTTATGCAAAATTTCATTTCCGAAATGCCTATATTTCAAATGAAACCTTAATTCTATTGGTGTCATGATTGTGTTGCCGTTTTCAATGCGCTTGAATGAGCGCTTGGGATAGTGGATTTTTAATTTCGCTTAATGATCTTTTTTCAAAACAGTTGTACTTTTTTTGCTAATTTCTTGACGTTTGCTTTTGTGACTTCAACAAAATCTATTTTCCCTGTTTAGTCTAGTTACTTTCGTTTCATCCACAAAAAGAGAAAATGTAATAAATCTTTACGACAGTACTATACATTAAGACGTTACTACTACTTTCGTGTTTTAGGAATTCCGGCCTTCATATCAAAGGTCATCACAAAACCAGACCCATTAAAAACAAATTTGCAGATTTCCTTCACTAAACAAAATGCTTCGCGGATACTATAACTGCATATAAAAGGGGGTCATTTTACATTCACAAATCAAATTTCTTTTCACACCCAACTCTTAGCAAAGATGTCTTTGCGGCGAGTGTCTTGAGTGTTACATGTTTTGCAGTTTGTAAATAAAAATATCTGGTTAGCGTTGCACCAGATTAGCTCTATATCCGGTACTCCAAAATTTAATTCGGTAGAACGATTGCAGTGCCAATAATAGTTCTTTCCTCTCGTTCAAAATTTTTGCAGACAATTCAAAAATTAATTTATATTGAAAAAAGTACAAAATCAGTTATAATAACTTTTTTAAAATACGAATGTTCGAACACTCAGTTCGCAAAAAAACTCAACCCAGCACGAGATACTTCTCTTCTCGAAAGAAGATAAAATGTGATTTTAAGGGCTGTGATTAGAATTTTACATTTCGGGGACAAAAAGACAAGCACAACGAAGAGAGCCACTTGTGCTTCGATTGTGGGGAATTATTTGACAATTTAGCAGTACACGACTGTCCAACAAAAGGGGAGAAAAGGTTTGAAATTGGACCAAAGCCAGGTGAGATAAAAACAATATTTTCTTGCCATATCACTCAGCTCATAAGGGATGCATAAATATATGTAAGCACACACCAGGATTAGATAGGTTTAATACTTTGGAACAATATTTTGATTTTATATACGAAGATTGAAAAAATTATTGGGAAGTCTATTGAAAGCGTATAAAGATTTTAAGTGTATTTTGAAATGTAAGGTTGAACTAGTCGCCTTAAAAACGAATGATAATATTGCAACCTTTCTTGGCCATCCATATGTAACAATTATAAATAACGCAGACATTGAAACATTTCCTTATTTCTCAGCTGCTGTAAATTTAGAAGTATTGTCCAAATTTGGTGAAAATGGCTCAGGTTATTCATTTCAGAGTTTTATGTACCGAATTATATGCTGGATATTACGAACCGTTAAAAGGGGCTGGCCACGGGCATAAAACCCGCATCGTTAAAATATAAAAGAGGATGTGTAAATATTATTAGTGAAGGAAATGATTGCTTTATTTATGCAGTAGCATGTTCCGTTTACCATAACGATATTTTAAAGGACAAAAAACTCGCAAAATCTTACACTAAATATACCCGTGAGTTTAACACTGATATGCTACAATTTCCGGTTTGTATTGAGCAGATCCCCGATTTTGAAAAAGCCAACAAAATTTCCGGATCTGTTTTTGAACTAGATGGTACACAAATTCACCCACTTTTACTGACAAAATTTGCGTTTACGAAACATGCATTACTTCTTCTTATACATACCAACAGTATTCATCATTGCTTGGCAATTACTAATTTCAGCCAGTTAATTAGAGGTTCGGGAACAAATAAGCGCCTAATCTGTCCAAAATGCTTCCTTCGTTTTAAATCAAATTTAGAACTAAAAAACCATCTTCTTAGCTATCATGTTTCTAGTACTTCATTTTATACATACCCCAAGGAAAAGTATTTCACTTTCAACAAATTTAATCATCTTTTAAAACATCCATTTGTGATTTATTTTGACACCGAGAGTGTTATAACTCCTATTACAACAGATGCGTTTTATAAAGCTAAACATAAAAGCAGACAACAAGGAATGTTGGATTTAAATGTTAAAATGAAAAAAAAAACACTAATTGCTAACAACAAAACAATTTTTAAATCACAATTGCAAATATATGGCTATTCAGACATTATGCTAGATATTAACAACAAAATGGATGTTTAAAAGATGTTTTAAAACCGTCATTTGAAAACAACTTGTACTTACTGCACAGCGATACAATTTAATTATATAATAACCTATATACATATATACCTTTATATATAAAGAACAAGTGATGTTAACACATTTCTAGATATAAAGTCCGGACCTTCAATTCTATGAACCATTTCAACCCAAAGTCACCATGAAGCTGTTTGGTTTTGTTCTACTTTGTGCAATTATATTCAATTACAAATGAGTACCACTCATTTGTGGGGAAAAGTTGTGAACTATGTGTCAAATTTTGGACATATTATCAATCGATCTTCAAAATTCCTCCTATAGATTATTTGTCCTCGAGTGATCGTAGAAGTATACCGGCGGGATTTATTGTTTCAAATTACGTGATAAATAAAAAAGATTGCGTAGGCATCTACAATCGTGAAACTAAAAACTCAAAGTTAAATTATTGGATTCATCAAACCATTTGTTGTAAGACTCCTTATGAAACTGTTGCAAAAGTTAAAAATATTACTATATTGTTCTTTATAATGTGTGCAGCATTTTTCATCGTTGGAAAGTTTGGGGAGTGTTATGAACTTTTTTGTTAACAGAATCAGTATGAGTGCAAATAGAAACCAAGCAGTTTAGGTATTGGAAAGTGAAATGTTACTTAAACAAACACCCAAATAACAATATATAAATAAAACGGAGTTCCAGATCTAAATTAATCACTTTCTGTTTACAGATAGTTTACTCGTATCAATTAACGATCCCTGTGATGATCTAACTGAGAAGCTTAAGAAACTACCGTGCATGGATTTCTCGAATTTACCGTTCGATGACCCTCTATATAACGACGATAAGAAAGGTGTTGGATTTTTAAAGCTGGAAAATTATGACTCTTTCCTTTGTAGGTATTCGAGCAAAGCAATACGCTATTGAACGAAAGGATAATAGCCATTCGTTTAAATGTAAAGGTGTTCCGGCTTCCAGTATAAAAGGCGTGACTACAGATTTATATAAAGAAGTTCTATTTGAAGACAAAATAACAAATACAAATGTTAATCAATTAAAGGTTATTAACCAGAACATCTACAATACGAGTGTTAGTAAGCAAAACTTTACTGCGTTAGCTACAAAATGTTTCTTTCTTTATTGTAAAATTCACTCCCTGGCATTTGGACATGCGGCTCTAAATACAGGTGTACCAGTACGATGCGCGTGTTTAAATTTGGAGTCCTACAAAAACTCGGGTAATTGCAAAGATGATGCCGTTCGAACGTCCCACGATAATTGAACGTGATGAAATGTCATTTAAAATATTACATCCAAGCAGGTGAGATTCAGTTGTACGATTTATTAATTCGTCATTAGTGCTTATTCTATAATGTAAATTATACGAAATTATTTTCCTTGAATTATTTATTGACAGGATTGATTGTTGGGCCAACTGCTTGCGGTAAAAGTACATTGGTACAGTAGATACTGCAACGACGATTGGAACTATTTTCCCGGGAGTTTGATCAAATTATTGTTGTTTACAAAAAAATGCAGGATATGTACTCATTACTGAAAGAAAAAATTCCAGAAAAAATTCTTACAGATAATTTCTAAGACTATGAATCCTATCTGTCACCTTCTAAGTGAACTTTTCTATTCGTTGACGATTTCATGATGGAAATGAGTGCCGCTTACAATAACGCGATAACTAAACTTTTCACAATTCAGTCACACCACTTAAACTGTACTGTTGTTATTGCTATACAATTTGTTTTTCAAATCAATGCGGACATTGTCACTCAATGCTACTCACACTATTCTTTTTAACAACGCAAGAGATAAAAGCACTTTGTATCACTTAGGCAGGCAGTTCATGCCTGAAGATGTTACATTCCTGCTTAAATGCTATCAACAAGCAATCAAACGTAGCAGGTACCTATAGTTGTTTAGTATTCACCGGAATTAAACGACCTTTATCGTGTAAGAAATTCTCTTTTTCGGAACGTAAATACAGAGATCTACGTTTCTGCTTCTCAGTGTGGTTTAAGGAATGATTCAGGTAGCATCAAGTTTAAAAAATTGGAATGAAGAGGGTAGAATCAAATGTTGAATTTTTAGAATCTTGTCTACGAACCTCAACTACAAGATCGCTTGAAAAACTCTTACGCACGTCCACGAAAGAACAAAGAAAAGCTGTTGTTGAAATAGTTTTAATTTTAGCGAAACGACCGTTAGTAAATATATGCAAAATAAATTAAAGCGGGTGAAATCAGGGCTATACAATCTCCGTAATTTCAATCAGACATTCCTAGGAAATAAAACGTTGACATTGAATATAATAGCGTCATTACTATGCAGAATTGAACAAATAAATTCCGAATCAGATACTTAAGACTATTTCTAAACACGAATTCGATGAACTTCAAGAATCTAAACGCAAATTAAAGGACGGGAAAATATCAGACAAAGCAAAGATAGCGATTAATTTAATCGATGAAAGGAAACAAACCTGGATCAACTACGAGAAAATAGAAAACGTTCAACTAGTTAAAACAACAAAAAATAATAAGTAGATATAACTACACTACATTAGTAATGAGTGAAAATTGTGTTGAACAATTTTACGCTGTATTACCCAGCTGTGAATTTACAGAATATTATCCTGCTAATAACGACTCGTCGTTTACAAATAAATTACTAGTAGATCTTGGAAATAATGCAAATAAATATTAAGTCGCTTTAACACATATCGAGTGTACAAACATTTTAGAAAGAAATTCGGCTTCATTAATCAAAAATAGTGATATTCATGTCGTTGTGCAATAAGCAAATGAGGATATCTTTTTAAATCCAAAAGAAGATAAAATCTACTGGAATGGATTTCTATTACAAATGAATACTTACAGGGGGTGCCGGTTGATGCGGAATTATTATTTAAAGGTTCAGGCGATAACATATTCATTATAATAGATAATAAAACGGAAAACACATTAACGTTTACAAAGGAAATTAGCTACAGTTTAGGTTTTCCGACAAATATTTTTAAGCCTGGTGTACATACTTCTATCAGAGGTGTAAACATTAATCTATTTGAGAGTTTAAATGACGATGTCGACGTTCAAATATACATACCTGAAAAAATGACTAGTTTCTTTACGTGATACTGAAGGCGTTAACTCAATTAGCGAAGTTAATTCAATTAGTAATTTAAATACCATTTTAAATGTAGCACTAAAAACAAAATCAAGATAAATATGTGAATTTCAAAATGAAAGATTATCTTTGGTAAAAGCATCTCTGAGCCTACCAGTGCAGCAGGTTGTTTTTTCTAATAATTTAGCAAGAATTTTAACTTGTATTGAAAACATCATTTTAAATGAAAAAAGTCCTTCATACGACTTTACTTATGTTCAGATTCAAATGAAACCGAAATACTTGGTAGTTCAGATGGAACATATTCAACCCACTATGTTTGGGGGAAAGACGGCGAAGTTACTTAGGATGATTAGCACGGACTCATTTGCTGGTCGAATCGATTTCCCTTTGAGTGATTTGTGGTACCACCCTTTTGTTGAAAAGAATCTTGAATCTGTATGATGCTACATAACTGATGAATTTTTGAATGACTATTCATTCACAAGTTCACATCCGACCAGTGTAGTTCTTCATTTTAGGAAAGCTTCTATGAGAAAAATCAAATGCTCCACCGGTTGTATTTTACAGAAAGCGACGCACATGGAAAGTAAATCGAAAAGTTTGCCTCTTCGTAGCAAAACAGAAATTACGTCCAGCAAGAAAGTGGTTAAATCTACTAAATCAAGCAGGAAAACAACCGTAGGTAAAACCCCGAAACGAAGTAAGTCGAAGTCTGTGAAAGCTAAATCATCTATATTAAAAGAGTATATTAAAAATGGAAAGTCTAAGAGGGTATAAACCATCGTTTAGATGGATTTCAGCTACAACAAAATATCGACGTATCAGTTGTGCATTCTGCTGAATAAATACTATACCCTGTAAGCAATTATGACAATCCCGACGTTCCAATCGAATTTTTATGAGGGTAATGAGGCTTATATAGACGTGAAGGAAGGCTACTTATCCTAACAATTGAAAATTCTTAAATCCGACGGAACGGCTCTCACCCCTTCCGATATTGTTTCCACAATAAATAACCTGTCGTGCTCTATATATAAAAAATTAGAGATTAGTTTGAACGGAAATGACGTTTGGGATTCGCAAAACTCGTTTGCCCATATTAGTTACTTAACACCTTTTCTAGAAAATAAAAAAGCAAATTAAGAGGGGTAGCTTTTTTACTTGGACACTCCCACTACAAATACCGCAGTGGAAACGAATGCCGGATATGCTAAATGGAAAAAATATATAGCTGAAAGTAAGATGGTGGAATTAAGAATGCCATTACTGGCCTCACCAGATAGCGATGACTATAAAATCGAATTGAAGAAATGCAAGCTTGTTTTACGGAAGCATTTTATTTCCCCGATGTCATTAGAATTCGCGATGGACTTTTTGCAAAATTCGGCCGTATTCAGATACCTGTAACAAACTACAAGATCAACAAAGTACTTTTACCCACTGGTACATACAGCTTGCCTAACACATTAATTTCGAGTGGTAATCTCCCAAACTATGTCTGCCTTGGACTCGTCTCGCAAGCTGCACTATCAGGGGGATATAAAAGCAATCCGTTCTCCTTTGATGGTTTCAAACTCTCGAGTTTATCAGTTTGCGTCAATCATAGAAATGATGAAACACGGACTCTTGAAACGAATTATACGTCTGAGGAATACTTAGACGCACATAGCTAGCTTGTTAACCTACAAAAAACTTTGGATGCCGACCCGACCATAACCAGAGACGAATTTATAAGAATGGGACATGAACTATATATATTTTCTATTTTGACAACACCTGTTAAAGACGGTTATCGGAGTATAAAAACAGGCTACTTATGTGCTTTGTTAGTTTTCTCTGAAGGATTAAGAGAACCTTGTTCACTGATTGCTTTGTCTATTTGTACGGAATATATAACCGTAACCACAAACAAGGAGGTCCATATTTAATAATGGGCATAAGAAAGGGTTACTTAACTCCCGGCGAGCCAGGGTCATTAGCTGGAGTGCAGAGATTTGTTAAGAATTCCCGATTTAAAGATCGCAAAAAAGTTGCCTCGGTTTTGAATACAGTCGAAGCTTATGTTAGACATAAACCTGCTAATCGCAGATTCCCAAAAAGAAAATTCATGGCTTCGACAGTAGATGCAATATTGGCAGGTTGGTATTTTAATATACGTGCAAAAAATTTCAAAAGAGAATAATGGATTCAAACATTTTAATTTCCACTGACGTTTTAAGTTATACTCTTTGTGCAAAATGGTCAAAGCAACAAAACAAAAAAATACTCAACTAATTTGCCGGAAAAGGCTTCAATAGTGGAGCGACAAATAAAAACTTTAATGACTAGGTTATTCTGATTTTTTACTTATACGGGAACACATCGGTACGTTCACGTTTTACAAGCGATTGTTGAAAGTATAAATTCTGAAATTTACCCCGCTCACAACATGGCTTCCAAAGACGTGAACAAAAATAATGAAAACGTTGCGTGGTTAAGACAATATTCGAATCAACTATTCAAGCCTGAAGAAAAAACTGATATCAATGTGGGGGATCGGGTACAAATATCAACTCAAATAATCGGGGCGTTTTATAAGGGGTTTGAACCATTGTGGTCAGATGAAATATTTCAAATATCTGACATCCGATGGACCCATCCTGTCACATTCTTTCTTATTGATACAACGAAGAAACAAGAACCAATTGAAGGAGGCTTCTACAGAGGGGAACTTTTAAAGGTGTAGTGATTATTATTTTTTATTGTATACAAAGACTACTTTTTACACTATAGAGTGGAGTTTTTGTAATTATGTAAGTAATTTTGTAGATATTTAGGAAATATTTGCGTCTTGGTAAATACCTCTACGGCTATTACCAAATTATTATTTGCAATCACACGGCAGCTCATCTGTAATAAAGTGTAGTAATTTAGTACACAGTAGAAATTACAACTTAATTATGATATTTCATAAGTTGCGCTTAATGTTGTTAGATTTGATTTAGCTAAAAAACTATTTAGGTTAGTAATAACGCCTGTCATTTTTAGTGTAAATACAAAGTAGATCCAAGTTAAAATAAAAAATTAGTAATGTTATTGTCTCCATGGATCACACTTCTCAACTTTGTCTCCACACAACTTCAGTGGGACATAAGTGTTGACTCTGTAATGCTGTGTAGATTGTCTTGGAATCTCGTATTCAAAGCATACAGGAGTGTTCTCTACAAGTCCGTACTGCGTAATCAAATGCAAAATTTGTAGAAGAAAAAAATACTATGAAGCTGAAAGTTGTATTAGTTCATCTGATTGCCCGGTGTCCGACCCGACAATACCAAGCATCGGGATTTGACTTGTACTTTATTGAAAACAAAATGATTCCTCCTGGAGGTCGAGAAAGAGTAAAAACAGGAATACAGATTGAGCTACCAAGGGGAACTTACGGTCAGATACGAGAAAGATCATCAGTGGCTACCCGAGGTCTTATTCTAAATGGTGGTGTCATCGACAATGATTTCCGTAATAACATTTACTTGTTTCTAGTTTTAAGATTTAATTGCGTTTAAAAAAAATCATTTACTGATTGATACAGGCGGGGAAATCGAGGTGATTCTTAAAAACGATCCCTACAAATCAGCTCATATATTGGTTGGAGCCCGAATTGGACAACTTCTTGTAAAACCCTTAGCTGAAAATTTGGAAGTCGAGTTAGTTCAGATAAATTCGTAAACAACTATTTACAGAAAGAAATTATAGTAAACGTCGGTATCACAAAATATTTGTTTTCGTATTTACAGGAACTTTCGCAAACGGAGAGAGGGGATAAGGGATTTGGATCTAGTGGTGTATAAACATTTACTTTAATTTTTTTTATTTTGTAGAATCATAATGTCTTTATTAACAAATTCGGTTTAAAATTTCCATTGGTAAATAATTTTAATAAAAATATTATTGGCTTTCAATCCGGGTGCGCTTTTTTTAAAAATTTAATTTAAAAAAAATAATCCAATATATGAAGGTCTAGTTTCATATTTCTCATTCGTGAAACCCCGCGTGTAATCACATTGTGTTTGAAACGTTGTATATCGCGCGATAAAATCGATGGCACGTCGACTTTGCGCGGTTTCATCAGTTGAGTATGAGTTACTGTGCATATATGTATATGAAAAGGTGGTATCACCGTACACTTCTCATCCTCGGTTATAATGGTATATGAGTCAAATCCAAACAAGCCCCAAAGTATTACTTTTTACACTACTTCCTGCATATGCTGAAAATAAACCAAATAATACAGAGGTTTAAGAGACGGAGTGTGTATGTACATTGAATGGATGAGCAGTGGGTAATAGACTTGATTGAAATCTCCCGATATTCAAAACACAATAATAACTACAGATATATGCTTAGTATTATTGATGTCCTTAGCAAATATGCATTTGTAAAGCCTTTAAAGTCAAAAAAAGTGTTGATGTACAGAAAGTGTTTCAAATTTTAAATACCTCTGGTAGAATTCCTCAACGAATTCAATGCGACAAAGGAACCGAATTTAAAAAAGAATTCAAAGAGTTTTGTGTGGAAAAAGGAATTTGAGTTTGCATGTTCAATCAGAGCTTAAGGCATGTATCGTCGAACGATTTAATAGAACTATTATCGAAAAAATAAGTAAATATGTTCAGTATAAGGGTAGTTACAAGTTCATACATTTTTACCTATTTTGGTTTAAAATTACAATAACACAATACATTCAAGTACTAAGTTTGCCCCGAGCTCGGTAAATTCCAAGAACGAGATGGAAGTATGGTATAATTTATATGGTGAAAGGAAACTTCACATTTATGACAAACCAAAATTTAACATTGGAGACCGAGTATTAACTTCAATTGATAAAAATACTTCTGAGAAAGGCTATGCCAAACTTTATCACCCTGAAGTATATACTATCGATAGAATCGGTAAATTCCAATCCTAGAATGTTTTATTTAACTGGCCCAGAGGATAATGAACACATGGATGGTGTTTTTTATGCACAGGAACTTTCTAAAGTAAACTATTGACAGCACATCACCACTACCACCGGTCTACTATATAAGGTGAGAACAATTCTTAAAAATTTACATTCATCCTCAACAGCTTGTCTTGAACTTTCCAAACTCTTCGATAAATTTTGGCAAGTTTTAATTTGATAATCATGGCTGGTCCCGCTTGTGTTTTGAAAACTTTCCAATTTTTATTTTCAATGTTAAATTTTTCAGAAAATTCAACAAGACCCAAAGAATGGACACTGATATCAAGCACTGTATCAATGCTGTGGAAGGTGACTCAGCAGCTGAAACTACAACTATCGGAGGGTCTGATAGTGCGGTATCTTTGGATAACATGGATATCGATTCCAGGGATGTCGCTGGTGGTGTCGTAAAGCTTAAAGGACCTAAGAAACCAACATTTCGCAATCAATGGACCCGCACAGCTCGAAGGTTTGGTTCTCAAAGGCTGGAGAAGGAACAAAGCGTGTATTCATGAATATTTCAAGACTCCGCCTGAGTGGAAACAAGATGCGGATGAACTTCAAAGTAAACCAAACCACTAAAGTTATTAGTAACCTTGTGTTTTACTACAATATCGTGCATGCCGATGTTGATGAACTTTATGAAACGTTATCCAGCTGTATGGCACAGGTTGAAGAACGTATTGCTAAAAGAGACGGTAAAATTTTAGAAAGTGATGCCACACCATATGGTGTATGTAAATAGATTTAAAACGTTTGTGTAAAAATTATAAATAAATCTTACATTCACTTTTACAAGCATAAATGCTGCTCTTCTCTATTAAGCACGAATCATTCTTCCATATTCTCTCATCAACGTTTTTCATAAATACATTTATGGACATTCGAATTTTACTCCCAATTTTCCGGTTCATCCTGACTATTACAAT
This sequence comes from Allacma fusca, assembly GCA_947179485.1. Lineage (NCBI taxonomy): Eukaryota > Metazoa > Arthropoda > Collembola > Symphypleona > Sminthuridae > Allacma > Allacma fusca. The sequence goes on along the minus strand of OX359249.1, from coordinate 1,259,929 downwards.
TAATACTCTACTTTCTGCATTCCTTCATAAACATTGTGCGTTCATAACCTAAGAAGTTGGAAATAATGGCTCAGGCTTCGCAGGATAAACAGTCTATGGAAATGGATTCAACCATTAGTGGTAAGAATAAATTATTGCTTTCCCGCAGTCGATTACCGCCGCGGGCAAGTAGCTGTAACGGTTTGGCCGCAAACAGGAAGGGGACGCAGGAAGTCCCAAACCTTACCCCATATCTGCCACTTCCTTCGCTCCTGCATACAAACATAATATGATTGAGAAGATATTAATTACTTTTTTCAACAGCAGTTGTAGCTAATGTCATTCATGAGGAAACTGGCATCGATGTGTGTGGTACTTGAGATTGGCTTAAAGTTACACCAATGAACATAAAAAAATCATGTTCCCCAACATCGTCGTCTACAAGTTCAAAACCTGTAATATTCACTGATGATTCCACCAAGCCACTGATTGATACAAGAATGAATAAAAGAAAGGCTAGTACACCTCTCAAAGATGCAGGTGTGATAAAATCAGCAAAGACCGTGCAAAGTTGGAAAACCTTGCTGCAAAAACGAAGAATGATCAGCATGGAGGTGGGGTTAAAAGACTGTATCCAGTCTTTATCGACCCCGTTGACTCGTATTGTACATTGTGCAAAGACACTTTGGAATTGCAGAACAGATGGAGAGGAATAGGACTGTATTTGTCTCCATTGATCATGTATGCTATGAATGTGATGAACGACCGTTCACACTCATTCAGGATGGGAATAGGGTTTGTATGCGATTCATTGACTTTGAATTTATCAGTCGGTATTACAAAAATTATTTTAATATGAATATTTTATTTTATTTATTTGGATTAATAAAAATAACACAATCATTATCCGGGAATACATTGTTTCTGAGTCTATATTTATCATCCTGCATCTGGCTGCACACAATCATAAGGTATCCACAAGGTATGGATATGCACTGCTTGTATGCCTCTTCAATGAGTGGATACTTCTTACCACAAATCATTTGCATTTCAATACGATTGACGACTTGTGCCTCCCTCGGGTTTTTAAATAAGCAGATATACTTGGCATTAGTTGTTAAAGGGCACAGTCCGTCATGAAAAAAGTTTTGAGTTATGAATATGATTGAACAATTTCTATCAAAGTTGGGCAAAGTTTTCGCATACCTTGAAGCCTACATATTTTTAGGTTCTTACATACAACCTACATTTTAGCCTACATAAATCCCACCCGAGAGTTGACCCTACCTACAACCTACATACATCCCTCCCGAGAGTTGACCCTACCTACAACCTACAAACATTACTCCCGAGAATTGTCCCTACCTACAACTAACATACCTCTTTGTCGTAATTGATTCATACCTGCATAACTAAAATGAAACTATTCAATCATTCATTGTAATTGCTGAAAACGAATTGAAATCGTTTTTACTCCAGCACGTAAACAAAAGTAACATAACATGTGTATATATGTGAACCAAAGTGTAGATGGGGCTTTTATTCAGCGCTTTGGAATACGAAAGGTTCAAACAAACATACATACATTTTCATGCTTAAGTACCTACCTTTTTTTATGTAGGTACGTACTGATTATTCCCAGCATACATAAATTGCATACTTTTTTTCCTCAAAATATACAGCCTACATACAAATGCCTACAAAATATGTGAAAATTTGAGCATATCCTACATTTTTGCATACTTGTAGGCATACATGTAGGGTATGCGGCCACCTTTGATTTCTATGGTGACTCCGTCTAACAAAAGCTTGTAGAAACTTGATGGACTGTGAAGCCTCGTCTATCAACTAGAGGTGGGGCCCGGAAGCGGGCTTTTGGATTCGGGCCGGCCCGAACCCGGCCCGGCCGGGTTTTTGGCCGGGTTCGGGCTGTAAATAAAAACTTATGTCGGGCCACGACCGGGTTCGGGTTGCACCGAAACAATGAGACCGGGTTCAGATCGGGCTTGGGCCTGCATTTATTATTTCGCTTGGGTTTCGGCCAGCAATTGTAAAATACCCGACAATCCTACTATATTTTAGAACCGATAGGTGGCATGTATGTTTGACGCTGCGCAGATTTAAGGCATTGGTTTCACGCATATTCAGGGAAAACAATAATTTATTAGATTTAATACGTATACACGCCTAAACATTTTGAAACGGTCCCATCTGCTTGCTAGTTTATTATCAAAAGTTCTCGGAACCAATAATACATTGAAGATACATTGAGTGAAAGTTTAATGAATGTGCTTAGTTGGGATGGATATAATCAGAGAGCGAAACCCAGATTTGGAAGAAATAGAAGAACTAGCATCGGAAAATACAGAAAGCAGTGCTGAGATAGAATCATTAAATAAATCCCAGATACAGCGTTTGATTTCACAGCAAAGCGATCGGATAGGTTTCAGAGAATTTCAAGGCAAATCAGCTGTATGGACGCGATTCAAACGGATTGTGATAGATGGAAATTTGGAAGTAAATTTTGTTCAGTGTAATAACTGTCGGTCAGTTTTAGCTAACTCGTCCGAATCAGGAACATCAAGTCTGAATCGTCATAATTGCAAATCTATCACCTCACCATTAATTTCTGGTTTTGTTAAAAAAGGAGTTTCAGAATCAGAAAAATTGCAACTTAATGAGAAAATTGTTCCAGGATTATCACAAGATTTACGCCCTTTAAATTCCGTGAACCGAAGAGGATTCAATCTGATTGCACAGTCGTTAGTAAATTATGGATCAAAATTTGGTGCAACTGATATCAGAAAAGTAATTTTTGATAGAACCACGTTGTCCAGAAGAACACTACCGGATACTTACCAGAAAGTAAAAACAAATGTCATGGAAATTATTAACACCAGTCCAACCAGCCGATACAGTTTTACATCGGACATATGGTCAGAAAAGCACAAGAAGAGACATTTTCTGTCTTTAACAATTCATTTCTTTGATCGTAATTTCAACTTGAAAAGTTATTTGCTCGAAGTCAAGGAGATGCCATCTGATGAGGTGAAAACGACCGATAAAATTCGAAAACTTAGTAAAGAAATTTTGACATCGTTTTTTGGTGATCGAGCCGAAGAAATATTCAGAAAGTCCATCTGTATCACAGATTCTGGATCCAACATGATTAGTGTATTTCCGAAGAGGCTACCATGCCAATGCCACAAGTTAAATAATATGTTGCACAAGTTATTGGAAAAACCTTCGAAGTTACCCAATGACCTCGAAAAGGCCCAGGTGGTGCAAAAAAGGCTTAAAGAACTAGAGCCAATTTTTTATTGCATTGAAGGTGTAAAGAAACTGGTTGCATATTTTAAGCACTCGGGGCTTAACTTACAATTAGAGAAAACTCTGAAACAGCAAGTTGACACAAGGTGGAATAGCCTTTTGATAATGCTGGAGTCCGTGTGGGTCAACATGGAAAAAGTGGAAAAAATTCTTTTGGAGAAACATCAATTGCAGCGCCTCGCCGGGATCAACAAGGATTTGATTAAAATGTTGCTGCAGTTTCTGAAGCCGTTTAATAGCTGTTCTGAAGCATTGAGTAGTGAAGCAAGACCTACGATTCATCTCGTTGCAATTTGGAATCAAAAATTAAGAGATCACTTATCTTTAACAAATACGGACAACGCTGCAATAATATCTTTGAAGAAATTTGCTGCAGAATTGTTTAACCGGTATTGCACTTTGGATATTGAATACTACGCTGCCTGTATATTTGATCCAGCGTAAGTGCATTGTTTTTAATTTTATTAAGTGACGCACGTGATCCGAAAATATTTAAACTATTATTAATAGGTACTACTATACTAGGTACCGGAAGCTCAAATTCTTGGATAATGAGACAAAAAACTGCGTATGATTTTGTAAGGACCGAAATTGCAGCTATCACGGATAATCAGCCCAGCTATCCAAAACGGGCTAGAATTGAATCACAACCGAGTGGGAAGTTTTTTGATTACCAGGACGATGAAGAAGATTCGGAAGACAACGCTGACGGAGATGAATTTGAAGATTACTTGAAAATGAAATTGACACCTGCTGGTATTTCGAAGTCAATATTTAATAATAAATTATTATGTATATACTATTCCAAACCATGATTTTTGAATCATCATTAATTATAGAGAAACAAGAATTCGATATTCTAAGCTTCTGGAGAAACAACAAGCAGTTTCCAAAACTCAGATCGGTTGCACTCTGGTTATTGGCCATTCCTGCTTCGTCAACACCTAGTGAGCGAACCTTCTCCAGCACAGGATTTACTTTAAATTTTCGAAGGACAGATCTAGCAGGTGGAACATTGGCTATGCAGACATTCATTCATAAAAACACTTAACTTTGATATGCATTGTGCATATACGTTTAGCTCCAAAGTGATGTACTTTGTTTGTAGCCATTCTTTTCCAAGTCGCTGGTTGAATAAAACGTCAATTCTTGTTTTCTGGAAAAAACAAAATTAAAATATGCCGACATAAATATAATAGCTTGTAGAATTACCAGGGTTTGGACGCAGTGAGTGATTATTAAATGGGTTTGGAACTTTGAAAATCACAGCGCATTCGATTGTTACTAAAACCCGGGTTTTCATCGGGTTCGGGTTTTAAAACCATTTAAAGTTCGGGCTTTTGATGGGTTCGGGTCGTACAAAAATTTGGAGACCGGGTTTTCAACGGGTTCGGGCTTGATAAACTTTAAGGTGCATAAAACGGGCAGGGTTGAATATCAAATATTTAGCCCGTTGGTGGGCCGGGTCGGGCTAATCGAGTCTTTCTTCGGGTCTCTTCCGGGTTCGGGCCTGAAGAATCCCACCTCTACTATCAACTCACCCAAAAAGTACAAGTATGGATTAAGCAGGTCGTCTTCATACTCAGTGGGTAGACCCTCATGAAATAAAATTTATGTGAATTCTTTTTTCATGGGTGCAAACACATTATTCCATAGCAGTACATGACGTATTTAACATTTGAAAATATTATTTCATTTTGTCGCGCTATGATGCTCTTTGTAAGCCTTGATTTTCCACTCATAGTAGGCCCAGAAATAATTAAATTAAATGGAGCATGGAGAGAATAGTCAAACGTTGGTGCGTCCATGATGATGTATGACTTTAGAATAACATTAAAATCAATTGACTCAAGTTATTTGAATGAAATATATTTGTATTTTTTCTAGGAATTATTATTATATTTATCATAAAAACATACATACATTCAAATAAATATGCATACATATACATGAATACACGTATCAAATAGTTACAAGACATTATCATTGATTATACAAACATGTTACACATTTTTAAGTATACAAAAACATCACACTTGTCCTTGCATATCATTTTCAGCGTATTGTATAAACTCGTACAATATAATATTAGGAATATTCTTATGCCCATAGGCTAAACTATTGTTAAATTCAACATGAAACCTTTTGTTATCAAAACCTGTCAAACCCCTTTTGGTTTCTTGAGTATAGTATAGCTTATGTCCTACAGAAGCTATTCCTCTAAATTCAACACTGGTTGAAGCACCTAAAGTTTTAAGTATTCTATCATAATGATCAAATTTTTGGTACCTTTTTACATATGACTTAGGAATACCTTTGGCTTTTTTGTCGACTAGACCATCCTGACTTATGTACGTATACAATTTAGCCTTTAAAAACCTGATGGATTTAATGGGGTGACCTGCAGAGACATCTTTCATTATACCTTGAACCTTTTTATCCACATGTTTAAATTATGGGGCCCATTCGGGATCTACAGTAGGTGCTATATTAGTTGGTTTAAAATTAGACAGGTCAAATTATTCATGATTATCCAGCATATTCGAATATACATCTAATTTTTGATTGGAACTCTCTATATGCACCATTAAGCTATCCGTATCAGTTCCTATGAGTTTAAGCTCACACCCTGTATCAGAATTGTACAGTCTTTTAAGATAGCCATAGAAGAATTCAAACATTACATTTTTGCTAATATCAAGGCAAGACATTCCTGTATAAATTAGTTTGTTTAACACTGCACTCGTTTGACGCATAATAAACAATGCTACATCCTGGTTGAACATTACTATGTCCTTCAGCGTCGCCTTTTTAGCAAGATTAATTGCACGGTCAGGGAAAATAGAATTACTGTTTAATTTTTGTGTAATTAAATGAGTTCTCGTTCTATCTCTAACCTGCTCAAAAATTTCCCGAAAACGGCGTTTAGTAATAGTGTTACAGCCTCAGATTGGTGTAAAATAAAAGTGCGGATCACTCAAATCTCACCCGGTGTGAGACGTCTGTTTCCGAAGGACCAGCGCGCGTTTAATATTTATTCAATAATCTCACCCACACTCACCTACCCTTTTATGAATGGTAGCCATTGCTACCCAGTGCTAGGGAAAATAAAAGTGTTTTTGTAGGTAAAATGTAGAAAAAACGAAAACTGATTCTTTATTACAGTAACACACGTCGTTCATCCCTCACACCAGAAAATCTAATCTTCTCCTATTCCTAAATCACTTTCCAGAGCACTACACTAACATTACATTACAATTCACACATCTACCAATCAATTCACAGTACAATATTAAATTATAATCAACAATATGTACACCTGTCCTATATACATGTGTGTAAAGGTCATGATGTTCGACAGGAGCATTACCATCGGTATCCCGCGGATCTATTTCTTCTTCACAGAAAACACAAATTCACTGATTTATCCCTGCCATTCTTTCTACAGTCGGATATATACGTCTATATACGCGAAGCTTGCTTTTGCCTATCCTGTATTTTTGCCTTTAGGTTTTGAGACAATGGAATTAATTCCTTGAAGAATGTATCTGACTGAATATGGTAGGTATTTTTATGCTCAACCTTTCTATAAGGGTCAACACAAATGTAGGAATAACTACATGGTATATGCTCATGTGTGTATTGTCTAGCCCCACCTGATTTCGAAAGTCTGAACTGGAATTCATGTAAGTCATGCACCTTTGTATATCTATCTATTCGGAGCTGTCCATCTATAGGGACTTTGGTAACTAGCTTTGACTCAAAATCTAAATAAATTGTAAATGGTGCCGGAACCATGTATTTATAAGAATTGAATGAAATTGATACATCCGAAGAATCATCAAAAAGTGCCTTCTGCGCCCCTATTTCAGCACATCTTTCTAAATGTTTAACTAATGTATCATAATGTGAAAACAGCCAAACAGTACCTACACATGTGCTGCGTATTTTGACTAACAGAGTTGAGTGCTGAACAATTGTTCTATATCAGTACATAGGATGTAGTGTTCTATGATCGTCTACTCTAGGTACTTCTTCATTTGGTTCGATAATATTTTCTGGTGTTTCTTGTTGCACAATGAGGACTAAATCTATATTGTATACCTCATTTTTGTTTATTTTACGCCTACTACATCTACACTTATCATTAGATGGGATTGATTCTTAACCCTGGGGCCTGCTTTTACTTATGTACAATGGAAAAGTATTATCCTGAAATAATTTTCTACATTTCTCCGTGATTTGTTTTTCAGCTAGATTTTTAAGTAAAGGATGATCCCTAGTTATTCCTGTATCATTAAATCCGAAAACAATTACTGAAATGTTCGGATTGATCTTTTCAAACAATGGGAGTTGCTCAACTGTCATGGGCGTATGTATTCCTGTCAAATTGAGAGAATGAATGTATTCATATCCTCTACATTATATTTAGCATGCTTTAAAGCAGCGGCAACAGAAAACAATAAGCAGGAATTTAAGTTTCTTTCATTTTTATATTTACCCTTATTTTCGGTTAATTTCTCATTATTGTATGCCTCTAAACTATTATTAACATTTACAAATAAATTCCGGTCTTTCCGTTGGGTTAGCAGGTATGGCAATGGCAAATATGTACCACCCCGACGCGGTTTGTATTTCATTACTGCCATGTCTAAAATTGGAATGTCACTTAATATAAGACCTGAACCATTTTGACAAAACTCTTCTATCGCGTTTACTAGTTTTTCCACTATCATGTTTAATGTAAATTCTATTCCTTCAATATGAAGTATAGTATGGGCAAATGCAGGGGTCGGATTTTTGTAAATCTCCCTGGAAGATCATTTCTGAATTTTCCTGCTGACTATTAACTCAATGCTGGTAGGTCCTCAACGATTTCAAAAATCCCTGCTGAAAAAAAGGTCAACGATTTTCAAAACCCATGTTGGCAAAAAAGAACCATTCCCTTTCAGATTTTCCGTGCCAGAAATATTTTTTACCTGGGAAGAATCTTCCCGTCTTCCTACAAAAATCCGACCCCTGGGCAAATGAGGACATCCACGTTTTTACCCTATGTACACATTCACTGTCTAGCTTTTCGAAAATGCATTTGAAATGAATTCTTATTTTTATGTTACAAAATTCTCTCTAAAGTCTAATTGAAGCAGATGAACTAAATGAGCTCTTATACATTGGAAAAATCCTCTGAGGTCACCAACTTGTGCGATGTTGTCAATGTCTACTCTATATGATCTTAAATTATAAGAAAAGCCTGTATGAGAGGGATACAATGTAAAAGTATTGTTTATTGGTGCTTCACTATTTCTAACCTGAACATTATGTACAAGAGTATTATGTCGTGTAAATTGTTCCTTTTTACGAAATCTCATGGAACAAATTGTACAAAGAAAATTATCCCTATCTATAATAATTTCCCTGTGACATTGTGAGATATGAGCTTCAATGGCCTCTGTTTGTAAATTCTAAATTACATATGGTACACATATTGTGTTGATAGCAATCGTTCATAAAATTATACGTACCTTTGTTCAGATCCATTTGCCGACTTGGACCTGGAATCACATTTTCATGTTCATTTTCATAATCACTAACATTAACACTATTAGCATTCACTTGCTCTGCTTGTACTCCATCACTATTTTCACCACTGTTTTCAGGATTGAGGATGTCTTGCGTTTCTGTCTTCGAGGAATTCAGCAGCATTCACAGCATCAGGTGTAAGAAGCCCATAGTCGATGTTTAGGGATAAATCTTCAGGATCTCCAAGAATTTCACCGGGTTGAGCATCTGGTAAAGGTAGTGGCTAATTGGGATTGGCTAGTCGTTCACGAAGTGCCTGGGAGAAACACTCATCACAAGGATCGCACCAAGTAAAATCATATGCACTATCACAACCTTCACGGAATCTCTGTGACCGAGCTGGAGGGGGTGATCGTGGAGTACCATTTGCATACGCTGATGACTGAGAAGGTGGGCAGCAATCCTCACCGGGGTTCTAAGAGAAGCACTCCGGATTCCCACATCTTGGATGAGGTGATGGGATGATTTCTTCGATATGTATTCCCTCAGCTTCAGGTCGTGGGTGATTCGGGTCTTCAGAAACACAGTCCAGATGATCTACAACATTCGTCTGGATGGCTTCCAAATCCACGGCAGCAAAAAGGTCATCATCACGGTCATCAATCTCCAGAGGCATATTGGCAAAGACGTCATCATAAGAGTCGTCAGGAAAGGAAGCCTGTGAAGCACCAGTCATGTCCACAACGGAAATTCTTGAAGCTAAATCACACATAGAAATTGGTATTAGAAAACATAATAATCAACAAATTAAATGCACAATTACACATACAGTGACACAATGAATTAAAATTCACTTACTCTTTGCGCGTTTATTATTTTCAGGTCCAAAAAAATCAGTGATTGGTCGTTTGCGTCCAGATGAGTTGCTGGTAGATCTGGATTTAATCGGCAATTGCGCTCATAGTGCTCAGACACGCCAGACAACGTAGAGAATGGGGATTCGCATTTGCAAACAAAGCTCTGCTTTACGGGGGCCATTGTTATTGAAGATAGTAACTTGTGTAACTGAGAAATAAGAATTGAGTTGAAATGAGTTGAAATATTTAAGGAAGTACTACAGTAAGTTTTTACCAGGAGATTGTTGGAGCAAATGAATAGATAAATTACAAGAGCTACCCTTTAAGTACCCTTTCAAAGAGTACATGATGGAGTAATGGTGCCCTTCTCTTTCTCTCTGGACAGTTGAATTAGAATAGAATGGTGCGGACCTGTGTGTTTTTCCAGGAATGTTGGAAGTAAGTACTAAGTACTCGTAAGTACTCACTACGTGGTAGGATTATTTCTTAGTGAGTCCCTTGTTGTTGTTGGCTATTGTATATATATCCTCATGAACCAATTTCACTATTAATACTAGTAATAATACTTTCAATCATAATATAGAAGAATATTGTTATTTTATGTAATTATATGGATCAATACTAGGTATAGATACATCGCTCCGCGGATGTTGTCGTATGTTATAATTTTATTATTGTTTCTGACTAATTCCGATTTGGGGAATTCAGATCAGAAATTAAAATTTGGAAATTCAATCCCTATCTTAAAATAATACCAAAAAAGCCAAAGAATCTTAGACATAAGCCCAAAAGTGACAGGCTCGTGTCTATTTTCTGTCATTGTGAAAGGCTGCGGTTGAATTGTCCCATGCTAAAGAGCATGGGACCATGGAACCAACGCTGATTCTTGTGAACTTAATGCGATTTCTTGGTCACATCGTTATCGAGAGCATAACACGTTGCGGTACTACATTTGGATAATTCCCGTTTTTCCTCCACTCGGGCTTTTACACTTACGCCAGTTTATGGTATAATCCAACCGCTTGTTATGAAATTAATTACACAACGTTTTATTTGTCTTACCAATGAAGCTGAATATTGTCATTGACTCGAGGTATCGTGATTAAATCTCAAGTTAAAATTAAAAGATGAAATGAGATTTAAAATAATGGTAATAAAAATTTTAGTATTGTGAATCAAGACATGCTACAATTGATGAAATTTCAGGTATGCAATTATAAAAATAATTGCATTGGTTCAAACAAAACATGTATCGAAATTTACCTTGCTAAAAAATAATAGATAGTGTCCTGGCAGAAGTATCCCAAGAAATGATTGAATATGCCCAAAATGCCTGCCCTACGCGGATTATGCCAAAAATGCCATGAATTGAAAATGCCCAAAATGCCCGGGTATTTTCGGCAGGCTAAATGCCCAAAATGCCATGGCATTTTCAATTGGCCAACCCTGCATACCGTTCAAGAAGGCTTGGGACAATGTTCACGATGGACTATGCTACAATCAAGGCACAAGAAAGAACTATAGATGTCGCGAACAACCACAGCAACACGAGAAAGAGCAACATACCGGTTATTGTTGAACATTATGTGGTCACTCTGAAAATTCTCTTCGACAATCCATGTGATAAGTTCAACAATTCAACTCATACGCACTTGACACCAGTAGCACAAGAACAGTGCCAGGGCATCTACCAGGAAGAGTTTATGAAATCCCTGGATGAAATGTGTCCCAGTAAAATATTGTTGGGTGAAAAATCTAGCTAATCCCTGCACAAACGAAGTCCATGTACTTCCTATGACCATCAACTTTAGTATTAATTATTCCAATTATCATGGAGGAAGAATTAGTCTTACCTATCACAAAAATCTATGGATCAAGCTTTCACAGAACCAGTCAGAACCAACTTGCAATATCAACCTAAGTTCAACTATAGACGTCTTTTACTGTTCACATTAAAGATGCTGATTTTTAAAAGCACAACATTCAAGAATAATTTTTTCACACTACAAATATGTATTGGATGATCTGTATTTGTATTATATTTATTTTTATATTATTAGTAACTATTGTATTTATGTAGAAAGAAACAGTTCCCCTCAACCAAGTTGTCTCTGTCTGATTATTGCTAGATCCATCCATCAACAATCATTTCAAATGGCTTCAATGGAAACTTGTTAATCTATTCATTTTTTGTCAATTTTGTGTTATACCTAAATTTGTTTCTAGATTTAAGATTCAGAGAACGTCTGATGATTAATAGAAATCATAGTATAGTATGTTAAACTTGCTTAAAAATTTATAACTAAGATTTAAACTGATAATTATTATAATATTAGTGTTTAAATTTATCAAGTTTTACTATGACTAATACGTGTACAAGTTATTTATACATGCCCTACTAGCACAAGTGACTCGGGATAGCGCAAGCTGCTTGCGCTGGTCAGACGCAAGGTTTGGCCAAGTTTCCCGATAAATATTATGCGCATTGTCTGTGGCGCTGATTTTGCGCCAGTAATTTTGCTTTTCAAATGAGCACACAAACCAGCGTAACTACTGTGCAGAAAATGTGTGGTGTCAGAATTCATAATTATCGCCGAATTCTGCATTGATGATGGTAGAAAAAAAATACTATGTCGGTGAGATATATAGTGAGTTATATATTTATTTTTAAATATTAGGCGCACACGAATAATTTACAAAAAGATAATTAATACTTATTTATAACACTGAAGTGTATGGGATGCATAAGCACTTTTCACTGGCTAAATCAAAAGGAACAAGAACACACTTTTTAATTAAAATATTAATTTCACCAATATAGACCAGACATATTATTGATTTAACAATGTTTAGTAATTTTTACAAATTTAATAATTACAATTTGTGAATTTAGAGTGTTTAAAAAACATTTAAAATAGTTTACAATGAATACATGATTTATCAAGTTTCATATGAATAAAACTTACCAAATTTACTCCAAACTTTAGCTGTGTGAACCGGCCACTTGGAATTAGACTCGGAAAGTTTTGCTATTTTGCTCTGAAATGATATAGTCCATGTAGTAGGAAATTGACAAATTTTCGTCCGCGTTTACCCAAGAACGGGGGAAAATCTTAATCTTCTTCTTTTCCTTGAATTCAACAACGAAGTATTCTTTTAAAGATGACATCTGCACAATTAATTTAACTGTAGGACTTCAAGTTAAAAGATGCTGACATTTGTTTGTAACTGGCAACTGTTGAAGGTAATATCTTCATCCATGCTGAAAGTTCAATTTGTGCGCATGCCTTGTCATGTGACTGTAATGGCAGAAATTGGTTTGCAGAATATGCGCCAATTTTGCGTTATTTTATCCGCACGGGTAAATTAGCTGTAAAACTGGCGCTATAATGACGCCAAAAAATTGTATGATAAATCGCGCAAATTTTCGTGCTATTATAATGTGCTGCTTATATGCATCACTTTCTGCCCTTGCACATTTCCAACACAGGGCGTAGAAAATGTGCTGGACCTACCTTCTTGTGCTAGTAGGGTACTTACTAATATACAATCTCAAATTGGACATTAATCTATGGTGTATTTATAATCCCAAGCTATGACTGCATGACCAATGGGGGGTATGTTTTTGATGGTAATTGTTTGACTCTGATTATGTATTTTTATATTTATTTGTTGGTGTTTCTAGATTATTTGGTTGAGTATTTTACATGTAGTGTTTATTGTGGTGAAAAGTTCTACTCTGATTCAATTCTGATAAATTTGTACTGCTTTTATAGGGGGAGTTAGTGGGTTGTGAGTTTTTTTGTTGTGCAAGAAGATACCAGGAACTGGAATTCTTTTATCACTGGTACTGACGGTGGCATTCCGGGGAGGCGGGGTGAGGAAAATGAAGATACCATTTGGCAAGTTGTCCTTGCCCACGGCGGAATCCAAATCGGAGGAAAATGAGGCGACGGAGGGGACTTTGGAGGCGCAAAGTTTTTGTTCTTTTGGGCGGTTATTTACACCAGGCAAATTAGAGGAAAATAATGTTGCTCAAATTATAAGTTCACGGCAGCTAGACGGAGTTGGAGAAACAAGTTACGATGAAGGTATTTAGGAGCAAGATGATGCAATTGAAGCGGATCATGAAGACATTGCTATGGATTCTCCCCATTCGGAAGTGGATGATGACGAGGAGGCAGAGATGATATATCGGAAAAATAAAAATTCCGATACCAATAATTACAATACCTGCCTAAATTTAATTTCGATTTAGATTCCGATGTATCCAATAATTAATTTTGAATTCCGATACCAATTGATGCAAATATTTTATAATCCCGATTCCAATTCCGATTCTGTACATGTAACCTATAATTCATTTGAATCTATCTAATGAAAATCTACCAGCAAATATTGAAGTCAAAGATATAATGGAGTTACTCAAAACTTGTACTTCCGATACATTTTTTTCTTTTCGAGGAAACATTTACAAACAAATAGATGGAAGTCCAATGGGGAGTCCCATTTCTTCAACATTAGCCGATATATACTTGCAATCACTGGAAGAAAAGATCATCAAGAATCACCCACAAGTACATTTTTTGGTAAGAAATGTTGACGATGTTCTGGCCATTGTAAATAAGAACGAAGTTGAAAACATCTTAAGTACGATCAACCAATTCCACCCTAACATCCAATTTACAGTTGAAGTGGAATTTAATGAAACAATGCCATTTTTAGATGTTTCCATACATCGGCAAGAGGACAATACAATTAAAACGAAAGTATACCGCATGAAGACACATACCGACAGATATTTAAATTACAATTCATATCATCACCAATCAAACAAAATCTCAGTCATTGATATTTTACTATTCAGAGCTTTCTCTATTTGCCACAAAGATTTCTTAGATGAAGAAATTCAATATGTAAAATATATTCTACAACGGAACGGATATCCTATAAGCCTAATTTCAAAACGATTGAATAGAATGCGTCTAAAGTTCAATACGTTTAACCTACAAAACGTACCCAATTTAGCCATTCAATATAATTCATCAATAAGAAATGATAACCCAGCAATTACTGATTCTCAACTTCAAATTAAAATGGAGGAAGTAGAAGAAGAAATTGAAGAAGACACTAAATGGGTTCCCATTCCATTTCTTGGTACTTTACCCAATAAAATTGCCGGATTATTACGACGAAAATTTCAATGGAAGATAACTTTCCTGCCCGGTAAGAAAATTAAAAGTATGCTCAACCGAATCCAGGACAAAGAAGAGAACGAAACTCACGTAATATATAATATTCCATGCAAATCATGTGACAAAATTTATTACGGTGAAACATACCGTCCTTTAAATACACGGCTGAAAGAACACATGGACCATGTTCGATTAAAGAATCGTGAAAAATCACCAGTTGCTCGGCACATTTGTAACAATCGGAAACATTCTATCGATTGGGATAACGCCAGATCAATCATGAAAGAACCAAATCAGTTTTTGAGAAAAATCAAAGAAGGTTTAATAATCCAACAATCGGATAAGAATTTGATGAACGTCAACGATGGTTTTTTTTAGACGCTGCATGGAATCCTTTAATTCAGAAAATTATAACTAATTCTTAAAAAAGTTTATTCCTAGAAAATTGATTTTTAAAAAATATGTATTTTTCTCGAATTGCAAATTTTTCTACCACTTGCTTGTTAGTGCCTGAGGATGACAGTCTGTTAGATGTCGAAAGCTTGCATATAATTTAGCTTGTTTAATAAAATTAACCACGTAAACCAAAGAAATGGATTCTATTATCTATAATTCATTGTTATTTTTGTCATTTTTAAGTCATTTGACCAGTTGTTGACCAATCTGTTTGTTTACTCAAACAAAAAACACATTTTGCAAGGTTTCATCCGGTAGTCGATCTAGGCTGTAGTTTTAAATTAAACGTAATGCAGAGAAATGTCTTCCTACAGTAACCTAAGTTACTGGAATGCTCAAGATTACAAATGTTACTTGCTGGAGAATTTCCGAAAAATCTGAATCATTCACCCACGTGAACAGATTAATTCATTTGTCCCTTGTGCGGTCCATAGTTGTTCCACAGAATACTTTGGAACATGTCTTTCATTTTTTTGTATTTCTTTTTTATTGTAGTCGTAGTAATCACGAAAAAATGATTCTGCCTTTCTTTCCATTTTCATTACTACCATAAAGAACTATTTGCGCAAAAACCATTTAGAAGTGTAAAGGATAGAAGGTAAAGGTTCTATGTAAAAGATTTTAAAGAGCTCTTAATGGCTGTATAATGCAGTGTCAGAAATGGAATAGGAATTCATCGGAATATCATTAAACTCTAATACCAATACCGATACTTACTTTCCAATTCTGGTTAGAATTCCAATACCTAATTTTACATAATTTCTAATTCCGATTCCGATTCTAATATTTTAAATTTTCGGATTCATTTTCGATTCCGATTCCAATTCCGATTTTCAACCCTGGTTATTCTAGAAACATTTATCTCACAATGGAAGCGTGATACCCGGAGTATGTAGGCATTATATTCCCTTCACTGTGCATTAAGTACATACTGATATTCTGCAATAATTGCAATTAATTGTAAACTAATTATTAGTTTTTCAGTGGTAAGCATTTTGAATTTTAAAGATCTGATTTTGCGACTTGTGTTGAATGAACATGGAAGGAAGGTAGCGCATGAAGGCATTTAAATATTTTTGAAGGCTGAAGGAAGGATTATAGTAGGATTTGAATGAAGGAAGGGTGAAGGAAGGGTAAATATTCGGAAGGCTTCATTTTACTGAACGATGAAGGAACGGGTAATTGGAAACGGTTTCCCTTCTGAAGGATGAACGAAGGTGATTTCAAATGGACATCAACGGAACTCTAGCTAGTAGCTTTGTGTGATGGTATATGAAAAATCTGAATCCGCGGTGCGATTACATGGAGAGAGAAGCTAGTATGCAAAATATTGAATTTTTTGCATATATTACATCTAACAATAAGACAACCATTGTGGTGGTCATGTGACGTTACTGTGTTGACTACTAATTTTCAAAAATGTGGTTGTAGGGCATCTAGTATATGAATACTAGTAAAAGCCCTGTGCTTCACAGGCAAAATGAGTGAGGAAATTAAAAGCTAAACAACTTACGAGTCAAGCACTGTGGAACTTACTGTTTAAGTAAGGAAACGGACAGGCATTACTCACTAATAATAGTAATTGCTTGCCACGCCACCTTGTGGGCGTTGTGTAAGGCCGTTGAACTATGAACGCGCGGAACTGTAAATAAACGGACAGAAAGTGCTCGTTAATAATAAGATTACCCGGTTCCGGTACCCGCCGGATATTTTTGTTAGCAGTAAAGCAACAGGATCTAAGCCATAAATGGGTTTACAGTTTGTTTGGTCCTAATTGGCCAACACAAACGGCAGTTATCGTGATTTAAACATGCTAACCTAAGCCGGGTGTCCTCTTACCCGAATGAACCCAAAAAAATTATTTAAGCTCGTGGTATGGTTTTGAACACATTTGCGTCGTCAGTTTTGATTTACACACAGTATTTCAGAAATAGCCTGAGGGGACACTTTTTTCCTCATCACGGGACGTCACTTATGGGAATCCTACACGATGTAACACATGCCTGCATATAAGCCAAAACAACAATGTAAATACCTGGCAAGGCATTTCCTCCAAAACTGCAAAGACATTTTCAAATCCAGAGCTGCGTTCAAGTCAAGTTGTTTTGGACAACTTGACTTTGTCCAGGTTCTTGAAGACCAACCCTGAACTCTGATTGTAAGCATTTATTGACCTCATGCGTAATATTTATGTGATTCTTGTCCATACCTATACTTATCCTGGTCCGTTTCCCTAACCTTGGTGGTAGTTGTGTCTTACCTGTACCTGCTGTAAAACAAGCGAGTTATTACTGGATTTGATTTTTGAACTTTATTTATTTATTTCTTACATAATTAGTACTCACTATCTACAACAACATCGTGGTAAGCTGCAATTAGCAGTCATTAATTACACGCCAAGTTATTCACACGATTATACTTATGTATTATAATTTTGGGTATCCCAAATCTTTAAGGACCTTCCCATTTCTGATGGTAAATCATCAGCCCAATCATGGCTATCCTCGTTTAAGAAAATAGCCCTGTATTCCAGATTGGAAGAATTTGGGCGTTTGCGTAATGTAAACAAGGTACTGTTAGGTATTGCTCAAAGCTGGTGGACATGCTATTCTCACTTTTACACTGCAGCCTAGAAGGCACCCACTTCCTTGGGATCTTTGTGCGTATATCCCTGAAGAAGAGGATTCCCGACTTGCAAAGACTCTGAATAAGTCCCGTCATTTTAGATTCGGTGATGACCCTATAGACTATGTTACTGAAGAGTTAAGTCTCTTTCGGAAGATGACCCCTGATATGAGCGATGATGAACAGTTGCGTTATGCACTCACGAGTCTATCTACCGAGCTATAACATACTATACGTAGGCCATAGATGCACATTTTCTTTCGCACTCGCACTCCACTTAGTACAAATTGAATGAACTGCACTCATTCTCACACTAATATGTTAAACATTGCCAGGTCTGCACTCACACTCGTCCTCATGAGGACAGAAGACTAGAATTTGATCCTCGCACTCGCACTCATGAGTGCATTTGGTATGTATATATATGATGTGCATACCTGACTTATACATTTGCAATATATTCAAACAATTTTGTTCCGTATTTATTTTTACATGTCATTTTATTGGGTTAATAAACACATAAAACTACATGTACCCCTTTCATTATGCTTTTTCAAGTTGGAATATTTTTGCGAACAGAAAATGATCAGTAAGTAATTGTACAAAATTGTATATATGACATACACAAACCTAGCATTAAATTACATTTTTTACATTAGAGTGCAGAGTATTGCATTTTTTTTTAAAAATTAGTGTATATTTTTGTATTCTCGTCCTCGCACTCATTAATAAACAAATCCATGGTATGTACTCGCACTCATGATTATGAGTGCACGGCTCTAATAACATGCACTCGTCCTCAAAGTAAACTCGTGAGTACACTGAGTGCGAGGTGAGTGCGAGTGCTGCGCTCTGTCCTCATGAGGATGTGCATCTATGTTCTTAGGACCATTGGGTCTAGTGGTACAGTCTCCTCATTTCCTTAGAGAATTATAATACAAAAGTGAGTATCCCAACTTTGCACTTTTCGCTAAACCTACAGTTCCTATTCCAGCCTCCAATTCCCTTACACCTTCAGAATTATACAACATCGTATTCATCCTCCCCTTCCTACATCACAAGTACACAAGGTGCTTTGTGGGTACTGTAATCGTAAGGGGCATATCATTCGAAATTGTCATGCTATGAAGAATGACTATATGCCTGGTTTCCAAGCTCAGAATTTTGTACAGCGTCATGAGCTTCTCGGTTTTGGGAACAATAATCAAGGTAGCTCCCAGAACTGGTGGAATTCATCTGATAAACCCCAGTCAACTAGAACAAACAATCAGCCTATTCCCTCCCTCATGTTCCAAAATAATAATTCTTTCATCAACAGTTAAACATATAGGCCTGGAATTACGGGTTAACCAGGATGATGTTATGGCTCATTCTATTGATTCCTTTATTTATGATAGTTCTCATTATTCTGAATTAGTTGAAATTTATGATTTAGCTGCTACTCTGATTAATCCCAGGTAACTGTGTTTACCCATTACTATATCCTTTCTGAATAGGGAAGCTATGATAGATTCTGGAGCGGCAGTGAGTGTGATCAGTCTAGATTTATTAAAAACCGTTCCTCTTACTGTTCAAAGCACCGCTACCCCTTTAGACATTCTTATTCATCTCTGTCTCGCAGTTAAGTCGGAACAGAAGTTAGTAATTACAAGGTGTAGCTCCATGTCTTAATAAATAATTATTATACGCTTTGGAAATTCTTAATAGTCCCCAATTCATCTTACCCTGTAATTATAGGTTATGATTTCTTACATTTAAATAAAGCTACAATTAGAAGGTTCCAACTTATTAACTTTCCCTACTAGATTCTATAACAACGCCCTGCAATTGTACGGAAAATTCGAATAATAAGATACTTAAGGTTTCTAATATTAACAATTCTTTTAGACAGAGCCCACTCTAGTTACTTCCAAGTCACAACCTCCTTAAACTAACTTCTACCTTCAAACTATTTATTATATAGAAATATCTCCTTCGTCGACGGTTAAAATCCCTGCTATATCTAAATATTCCAGCTGCTGTAATGCGGTATTTTTACCATTTAATCAAATCCCATTTCAAAATAATATTTTAATTCCTTATTGTTTACTATCAATAGAAAATAAGCTGAATTATTTAACAATCTCTAATCACTCTAATAATTCTGTGAAGCTCACTTCAAAGACATACCTTGGTAAATTAGATGTTAATCCAGTAATATTAGGTCCCCTCAGTGATAATATTAATGATATTCCATTTAACAGTTTATACATCAAAGATGCCTTAAGTCCCATTATTGCTGACGTTCCTATTGACTTTCCGATTGACCCCTAAATAGATCTCTGTCCTTAGCTGAGCATTTCAATGTAGATGAAGTTGTTCCCATAAACGTCTACTTTCCTACTACATAAAAGCTTTTGCCTTTTCTGATGTTGGTTTGGTTGTACTCATTTACTTGAGCATGACTTTGGACTTGAATGTACTGACAGAAACTGATTGTTCTGAATTATCTACCCCCTCTGTAATATTCACTTGGGAAGATAAATACCTTTCTCCTCTTAGTGACTTATTTTATAAGCAACGCGAAGACCTTTTTTCTCCCTATTTTAATTTACAAAAATAGAAACGCTTCCCCTTTAGATGATAAATATCTCGATTTTAATATTATTGACGGATTATTATATAAAGCTAACAATAAAGTAGCCGAGACGTCATGGAAATTATGTATCCCTTAAGTTTCTCGTAATGAATTAATAAAATGTGTTCATGATTCTCCTTCATGTGGTCACTTTGGAGTTAATAAAACTATTAATACAATTATTTCCTGTTACCGTTGGCCACAAATGACAAAAGATGCCCACCAATATGTGGATTCCTGTTATACCTGTCAGATTTATAATCACCGAAACTTCCCCACTCATGGCCCTTTAATACCATTTCCTTCTCCTAAAATCCCCGTTGATACATGTGGAATAGATTTTGTGGGACCCTTTCCCCAGAGCCCCAGTGGTAATATTTATTTCCTAATCTGCGTCGATCATTTAACTAGATTTTTAGATGTTAAAGCTATTACTCAGCAGAATAGTTACGAAGCAATTAAACCCCTTATAGAAATTCTTATTTATCGCCACGGAATCCCTAATTTATTAATTTTTGAACGTTCAACAATCTTTACTTCCATAGCCTTTCAAAAATTCTTTTCCAATTTCCACATTAATTTACATGTGACTCTACCACAAGCCCATAATATTAATGGCTTAACTGAACGTCCTATCGGAACATAAAGCGTGCCATTTCCAAGTTCGCTCTGACAAACATGATAAGTGGGAAACTTGGTTACTCTCTGCCGGTGCACGGTCGAGACTCCGTATTACCCTGTGATAAATTATTTCCCACATTATAATGGCACCAAGATGACTTAGATGATATTTCCATTGAAACAAGAGTTCAATTCGCTTCTCAGATAGCTTGTAAGAATACGGACTATTCCAGACAAAAATCTAACATCATTTATGATATTTCCCACACCTCAACAGAATTTTCTTTAGGTTTTAGTTGAAGGTTTTATAATTTTAGAGAAAGTCAGGTTTTGTAGACAAGTTTCTTCCCGCGTGGAAAGGTCCCTATGTTATCTTAGAAAAATTATATTAAATAACCTATCTAGTGCAAGATATTCATAACTTGTCCTTACATGAAGCCCGTGTCCAAAATTTAAAACAGTTTATTCAACGAGATTTAACTCCACCACCCATTCCTCTAAAATGATTTCCATTAGGAGCTTCCTTAGGCGTTTTACATTTTGTTAACTTAGAATTGAAATAGTGAAATTTCGCATTACGAATTTCGATAGTAACAATATCTCGAATTTGTTTATAATTAATCCAGGTAACTAGTTTTATATTTGAGAGCTTCTTTCTTACAATAATGTTTTTTGTGTATAAGTTTTTTGAGAGATAAAAATAGCCATTTCGCTAGCTTAGATTTGATGCGTCTAGTTATTATGGGAATATGTTCTTCAATAATACATTCAGTCAAATTAGTAAACGTTGAAATTTTGTCATCAATATTCGGGAGAGAGGCAATAATTTCCCATTCCGCATTAAGAAGGCCATGCGTTAGCTTATTCATGTTTCTACTATTCTAAAGGATTGAGACAGATTTTGGGTTATCTCTGTTCTACGCCGCGCTAGATGTCTTTGTTGACGGGGTCAAAATTAAGGGTTACCTCGACATGCGCTACATGGAATTGTGCAATCCGCGTCAGCCATTTCATGTCAACTATCACGTTTGTTGAGCACACATGGTGAAAACTTTGATGGATGAGCTTCCTGCTCACTATCGAATGCAGTCAGACGTCGTTCACGATTTCAAGTACTTGCTGAAAAAAGTATTAGAATTCCACAACTATGGGGAAAACGTATTACATTGGAAATGTACTGATCCTCTGTCTAAGTGAGTACCTCACGCTGGACGTGGACCACGCACTACCAACTGTACGCCACACATTTCCTCTAGGTGAAAATGTTGGTAATACACGGAATATCTTGTGACGGTGTTTGTTTCTATAATAACAGTTGCCAAACATACGGAATTTATGGTGTAATATTTTGTTATTAAAACATATTCCTTCCCATTCTGTAGTCATGTTGTTGGCCGAGCAACTGGCACCAGGGGTCGGATTTACGTTGGAAGACGGGAAGAATCTTCCAAGGGAAAAAAATTTTAGCAGGGAAATTTTCAAACGGGATTGCAAACAGGGATTTTAAAACCTGTTTTTAAAAGGTTTGTTTTTAAAAAACAATTGTCAGCAGGGATTTTTGTAATCGTTGAGGTGTTTCACTGAAAATGATTTTTGTTTACAGGGATTTCCGACATTTGTTGGGGTGTTTTACAAAAATTATTTTTTTAACAGGGATTTTCAAACTTGCTTCGAACAGGGTCAGCATGACCAGCAGGGAAAATGAAAAACATCTTCCAGTGATATTTACAAAAATCCGATCCCTGACTGGCACTAGCGACAAAGCTTCAATTTATAGGTCCACATGTTTCGGGGTTTTCTTCCAGGACGTTGCCGACAACATCACAAAGTTTCCAAAGGAAAGAGTACCAAACCCAATGCGTATTATAGCTCGAATTTTGCGTTTTACTTGCTTGATGGTATCTTACCTTACACCCCATTACTAACTAATATTATGTATGACATCCGAGGAGACACTCACATCCGCGATCATCGATGGCCTGCTGAGTACGGGAACAAACCCATCAAAATAGATGAGGAAAGGAATGGGAGATTAGTTTGGAAGATGGTGCATCCAAGAACGTGTTCCAAGGTAAGGTTGTAAATGAACATTGTTTTTCAGTCTGCCCACAAGACTGCATTGATACTTAGACAAGATCTAAAACCTAATCCCTGGAATCAGACAGTTGGACAGGAAAGACGCGATCGTCAGTGTTTTGCTGAGTACTGGAACGAAACCAATAAAATAGAGCAGGAAAGGAATTCGAGATCCGAAGTTCCAAGGTAACGGAAAAACTCGATATAATGGATGTCTATACAACGAATATTTAGTTACACCGGACAGATTTATTTGTCCCGGAAAGGCTCCCATATAACCAATGCTAAAAATATTGCATACAACGGGCATTTGTATACAGGAAAATTAGTTATAATGGACACACTTTGAAGCCCTTTGGAAACATTTTGCATGCATATAACGGATTTTACGCGGAAATTTATTACAAAATAGTCTATTGGCTCCCTATAACGTGTAATCGTTAGCCAAGGTAATTTAAACGTTCGTTACTTACACATGTATGTAGCATGAATGGTTTTATTGGGACCCATTCGTTGCAAGTACATTTTGTTGAAAGAATAAGAGCTCTTGAACACTTGCGAGTTTCATCTAATTGGTTTGAATTTATGTCTTGCAACTTGATCACAGTGCTAAAACGTCCAACAAATCAAACCGAGTGTTTAAATTTAGGAGAAACATCATATTTGAAATTCAAAGTGGGAACTCTCAAATTCAACTATGCAAAGATCGTGCTCTATCAACCAGAGTGAATGATATTGGAAAAAATTGTTTAAGTGTTCACGTTTTTGCGTGTCGAAGAATATTAAATTATGGTACTTCTATCTATATTTAACCAATTCAATGTTTCTACAGTTGACTAATTATTAAATTATTAGTGTTTACGCGTTGGATTTCGGTTAATTTAAGTCAATATTCCTAATCAGCCTTATTTGTCATTTCGGAAATTATATGACGGATAAAAACCATTATGTGCAAACAACGGAAATTTTGTATAGCAGACAAATTTGCACGCAAGACCGTATTGATACTTACTATTTTTCAAATTGATGACTAGTGTGTGCTGGCGCATGCAAGGACTTCCTTCCAACGCTGTATAAACAAAGTGGTAAGAAGTAGTCGCCGTGGAAGAAGAACGCCGATGCATTCAAGAACGAAATACCTAAAACAAGTCCAAACACACATTAAGATCCGCAAACTACTCCTGGGAGTACCATATCATCAAAACGACATTCTACCACATTATGACTTCTGCCTCATTCCGTGATCTACAGGGTATGCCTAAACTTTACCGCGTGTATTATATTTTTTCCGTATATTCATGTGTGTTTTGCGAAGTTTATTTGTATTTGTAGTGTCTGGTTTTCGATGTAATAAGTTGCGATGGTGTGCACACAATGTTGTTGCATGCTTCGACAAGGTGCGTATTAGTATGCGCGTGCTTCTACTTTACTTAAATTCCAATTTAGTTACATGCTGAGTAACCCGCTTCTTATTGGCAATAAAATAAGTTGAATTGTACCTACATCCTTGTGGCATTTTCTGCATGTTTAAGTTTACATTGGAAACACTTGATTAAACATCTTCGATGCTGTTCGTGACAAGTGAACGCTACCAATCCTGGCATAGGTTTCTCTGCAATGCTGCACAAAAAATATTGTAAACGAGAAAATGCTTAGAATTATCCTGTGTTGTAGGCATGCCACCGAACGAGGCCTTGGTCCCTAAGGTAAAGATCAAACGACGATTGTGAGCTTCATACACAAGGGA
Source organism: Allacma fusca (assembly GCA_947179485.1). NCBI lineage: Eukaryota > Metazoa > Arthropoda > Collembola > Symphypleona > Sminthuridae > Allacma > Allacma fusca. Next base: position 1,234,906 of record OX359249.1, on the reverse strand, counting down.
TATTAGGGTTGCAGTGTTTTAGACAGTCAGCAATGGATGGTCTCATAAAAAGTGCGGCAATTGTAAATTGGAGTTTTCATAATAATAAAGTTATTTATAGATAGTTTGATTGTACTTATAGTTATAGTAATTATATGTACACATGAGCATTGGAAAGCGGAAATATATTCTTATTTCGTAATCCTGATGTAAAAGATTAGGAATTTGACAAATTTTTGCATGATTAGATTGTTGTTACGGATAACGCGGATTTAGTATGCATACAGTTCGAATTATTAATTTTGAATCTCGCACATAATCGTGAAGTGTTTATATGGCAGACTCGACTATTATTTTGCATCCTTTTCAATGCCAAGAATCGGGTTTGATGGAGAACTAAAGAAGTTCTTGGGCTTGCAGCGGTACTGAACTGGGAGTTAATAATAGTTGTAAATAACGCTACTTGCCACTGCAACGACGGTGTTTACTCTTTCACTACAGTAGTGAAAGTGTCGATATTTTCATTGTCGTACAGAACATTAACTCACGTTTCTTCGCTCACCACGTCAGCATTCTGCTGAAGCTCAACTCCTCTTCATTTACTCTATAATTGAAAGATGAAATATCCTTTATACAGAAGCCCATGTGGATTTTACCTTCAACATTGTTCGTAAGCATAATATACAGTGTGTACGTATATGTCGCGTTGGAGCCCGCACAAAATGACATGAAATATTTTAAATGTTGAAAAATACGCCACGTAAGGAGAAATTACCCGAACAATCAATCAACCAGTCCGTACCCGTCAGAAAACTCCCAAAAAGGCCGCACCCCTAATACAATGGTCAAAAGCGAATCAATGCAAGTTATAATCGCAATTCAGGGTGGGGAGCAGACGGATGAGGACGACGATTTAGAAATTATTGATCTCAATCCGTGTCGGCTTTCAAACCGGAATTCACGTTCAAATGTTCGAATTTTGATAACAATTTATTCCATGACCAGGGATTAGCCAATTTTGGTCATATTGCATTTCTTGGTATCTTTGTGAACATCAATATAATATAATATTCTAATTCGAGTGTTATTGCCTTAACCATTGACAGCAACGATAATAATTTTCTTAAAATCAAATACTATACATGAGGATACTTTTTGGTGTCATCCGCATTGTTGGACATTAGGTCTACTACCCTGGTATCCTAATGGTATATGCATATGTGTGTTAATATCACTAAAAATGTAACTAAATTAGCCGACAAACTAACACTTATATTTTCATTAAACTATCTTAAAATCAAATACTATACATGAGGATACTTTTTGGTGTCATCTGCATTGTTGGACATTAGGTCTACTACCCGGGCATCCTAATTACAAAATATGTGAACTTATGCCTATATGTCACATGCTAATTATCTCATATTTTAACACTTAGAACATTATTAAAATATCTCCCCTCCAAGGGTCCTATAATGAGGTACTTAATTACTATATACTCACAGTTCGTCCCCGGGAAACTAATATTACAATTATCGGGCATTTAAGCTACTGTGTGTTATGTGCAAGATATATGTTCGCCATCTATAAGGTTATTATGGACTAATACTTTATATGCATATATATGAAACATAGTGCCATAAACTGAATTATGGTTGGTTCCCACATCGAGTAAATAAGTATATTATTCCCCTTCATTACTCATATCCAATTATGTAGTGTGTATTTGATGCGAAGAAACCCCAAATGTTTTTTTAATTCGATTTACTTTCCTAGAACTAAATGGAATCGACTTTCAGTATAACGCTTTTCAGTATGCAAACAAAATATTCTCGGAAGGATTACAAATCGTAATTAGAATCCATGACTGACACTACCATGTGTATTTTATAAACAGACAATTTATATAAGGGTATTTATAAACATACTCTAATATCTAGGATTCAGTGATCGTCAATTCTATCACAACTAGTCTGAAAGAGATATTATAAGTTGTGTAAGAAAGACCCTATCCTGAGCTTGCATTGCATAAGAATTAGTCAAAATATTCAAAAGAACTGATTTCTTATTTTAAAATCATTAGCAACAACTTATTTTCTTCTACAACAATACAAAACCCTATAATACTACTAACCAAAATTTTAATATATTTCAGTTTATATGGCTTCCTTTAATGATAAGACCATAGTTTAATGAGAGAGTACCTTACTTTAACCGTTTACTTTACGTAGTTCCTTATGTTTAAAAATAGATGGTTTACTGTAATAATAAATAAACTGTCTGCACGAATTATTTAATATTACTTATTTACGACACATTGTGCAAACACAGAAATGATTATGAATTACTTAAGCTCAATAACGTTAAAAGGTAACGGTAATACGATGTACAAAGTTCATCATTTTGACAAACACGAAACAGCAAAAACTATAATTCTTACTACTCATTTAAACACATCATTAAGTATATCTTTTTCTACATTTGACCTTGAGTTTGATAATAGGTTTTCATAATCTTCTTCCCAGGCTGAAGAGTTTGTGTGAGCCCATGACGTTTTTTCCCCTTTTTCCCTATTCCATCGTTTTTCCTTGGTGGTGATAGGTCATCAGAATTTACCTTCGTCCCTGTTGTATTTCGTGTGCTAAGATGAGGAGAGGATATGACCACATCTTCTTCAACATATTCCGTCCCTGGCTGCTCTGTCTGCTGGTCGGTGGCGCTGAAATAACTCTGACTTTTTATGTCCGCTGACTTTTTCTCCACCGACTGCTGTATGTCTGAATCATGAGCAAATGTACAGTTGTGTCCAAATCGACATTTTCCTTTCCGGTAGTTCCAACAGATCTTTTTACCGTTGATCATTTCGTGGGTACCAGCAACTTGTGTCATCTGTATAAGTGTTATTGCATTTGTCACTCCACATAAATAAATTGTAGTTCCTTACCTATATATTATTATTTCGTACTTTACACATACAATTAAACGATTCTGACCTTCACATGCCTTTCTAAAGCTGCAGACTTTTTTGTCTCCTGATCCAAAAAAGGGATTTCAAAGACAGAGAAACTCTGAATCGGCTTGACACTTTCCGAACTTCCATAATTCTGACGGAATGGATTGTTCAAGTGTAACTTCAGCCTAAAAAGATTGAACACACTGTATGACTGTGATTGACATTTACCAGACAATTGCATTCACCCATACATTGAATAAAAATTGATAAATGGCAAATACTTGTCTGTACGATTAGTATAACTAATTACTCACTGGGCTGGCGTATTCGCATCTTTAAGCTCATCATCATCATCTTCATCCTCCTCGTCGTCGTCGTCATCCGCTTCAAAACAGGGAAGTGGTTGACTGTACGGGTTTGAGCTGAAGTTCACGAAGTCATCATCGTCATCTTCAATTTTATCCACGCTGTCAAATTTTGTATGAGATGCACCATGTGAGCTACGAATATTCGATCCATGTGCAAGGTTAGCAATACGTTTTGTAGGTGAAGTATCTCCGGCGGACCTGACACCTCCGTTATTATCTGATGTGACATTATCTTCCTCAGAAGAATTTGAGTCTGAATACGCAGCTACTAAAGAAAGCATTCTCCGACTATATACAAAAAGTGTACAAAATAAATAATATTAATATTCCCGAATGTCAACCGTATTCCTTGTTTACACATAACTTTTGAAATTGAAAATTTCCAGAACCCATCCGCAACCACTAGCGGGAATTCAGATTTCGTTTAAAAATTCTTTGAACACAGGACAATAGAGGCAACGCCCTTGTATTATTCCAGCTAATCGTATAATCTTATCTGATATCGCAAAATTCAGTCTTAAGGCATAGGGACACACTTCACTTTCCAGAGGACACTTCCCACATACTTAACGCATAGGGGTTCCCTTCACTTTCCCCAGTGAACATTTACACATGTCTTAAACATAGTGACGCCCTTCACGTTTTACTCGTGGACATTTCCACATGCTTAAAGCATAGGGGTTCTCTTCACTTTTCACTTGACCGACCCCGTCCAATACAATGCTGAAGGGGCCTGAAGTGACTAGGGTCTTTATCCATTGCTTTAAACATAGATTTAATCCAATACACTTTGGGTAATCCTTTACAAATATGGGTAATTACTTTCACAGTTTGTCCAATGTCTCTTTGCAGCACATAGGGTTAACACAATTGTCAATAATTTATTTTATTTTATCAATAAAGTTTAAATTACGGTTTAAAAAATTTATTTTTGTAAATATAAAAAATTTGCTCGTTAAATTTAAATTTTTTTCATAAAAAGTTCCGTCTATATTGTTTCAAATGATCTGCATTCTTAAAAATATATTAAAAAATTATAAAAGAGAAATAAAGAACAAAAGAATAAGAAAGAATAAAACAAATATGGAAAGAAAGAAGTACAGAAATACTTAAAGGATAAAATATAAATACAGAATGAAAAGTTTGTGAAAATAAAATATATATGCAGAATAAAAAGTGAGTGGCAATAAAATGTAAAGACAATAAAAAGTAAGTGAAAATAAAATATAAAGACATACTGAAAAGTAAGTGAAAATAAAAAATATACACACAATAAAAGGTAATAGAAAATAAAATAAAGCAATGCCATTAAAAACAGTACACTTAAATTTAAAAAAATAAAAACAATAATATTAAAATAACTAAATAAATTAGAAAACATAGTAAAATTAAAATGTATAATTCTATTTCAATTGTATTCTTTATATTAGTTTATTCTAATTGCACTTTTTAAAAATCTCAGTGTATTTTATTTTCACTTACATTTTATCATATTTTATATTTCCTTAATTCTTTTTATTCTATATTAATGTTTTATTCTTTATCTATTTTTATTTATTTCTATTCTGCTTATTTGTAATTCTCTTCTATTCTGGGTTTTTATTCGTTATCGTTTTATTCTGTGTTTAACACCTTTGAATTCACACTTTGCTTTTAAACGACACTTCGAATTTGGAATTATATATTTGGTTTCAAAAAGAAGGATTCTGTTTCAACTGATTCTCAAAACTCGTAAACTTGTATTTCGACGGAATCTCAAACCCGTGAACCTTCTAAGCAACTAACAAACATTTCAGATTCACCAATGAAATCTTCTCCGAGACGTACCAAATATATGCATGCAAAAACATTTAAAGAAAATCAAAGGTGGGAAAACGGGCACGACCACTGCAGAATATCCTATATTTACTGAAGATCAAAACGGGGTATCTATAAGTTTATAATCAAAGTAGCCGAAACTATGGCTAACGACAGCTGCAGCACTACAACATTCCTCAGTGAAAACAATATAGTTCAATACAACAGCATTGATATATATTTTGTATCTTATAAACAAATGACTTAACATTGTCTATATTGCGGGGCAGTTTGGGGAATGTTTTAACTAATCTAAAGACCTGGTTCAGCGCATGTGGTGTAAGAAACCTTGACTTATGAAGCCAACAATATAGGAGAAAGATTACCAATGTCCATCGAAAAGGATACTAACTGATGCATGATTTTTTCCAGCTAAAAGGAGAATGTACAAATGATGATAATAATTATAATTAGTAATAATATTATGAATGCGGGAAATTTAAAACTTGTATTTTTGACATATCTCTTCATAGATTCCTCAACACGATCAAACCTAATTTATTCCTACTTTAACAAAGTTCCGGCAAACTCTGCAGTTGCATTTTAAAGTCATTACTGCTTTTTTTAAATGTATAATGCATTTTTAAAATTAGCCCCCTTAAATTTCCGCCGTTCTTGACAAGAGATTTATTCAATCCCATCATCGATTTCGCATTATAAAGCGAACTGTTATTTAAATCCTAACCGCTCTACAACACCCCATGGGCGTGAGCGGCCATTAAAATAATATTTGAGTCAAGTTACTACAAAGGCAAGGGATTGGTATTAGTTATTTGCTGTTTGATTTTTGTGCATGTAATTTATTTATTCGTTAAATATTGTGAGTAAACTTCTTGGATTGACGTTCTGGACCTTACAGTTACTTTGCAAGTTTCCCTGCTTCATCAGTTCTGAGTGTTGTCATTGTTAATGATTTGAATGTTGAACTCTATGCCAACATACCACTTAATGATTTCCTCCCCATTAATACAAAGGTCTCCGAAGAAATTTAAAAATCATAAATCATTATCGATTACTTCTCCGTGGCTTTTAGACATGTGCACATTATTTCCTTCCATATTTGCAAACTCTAAATTACGCAAATTATACCTGCCATGCAGATAAAAATCATTAATGAATTTATACG